>CM053628.1:56708351-56751602 GCA_028646595.1 Phalanger gymnotis | reverse complement strand
CTCAGTCTGTCTCTGTATGTCTCTCGACCTATCTATCTCTTTATCAATCAATCTGTCTATCTATCTATCAATCGATCCATGTATCTATCTACCTATCTATCTCCCTATCTACCTACATGTCTATCTATCTATCTATCTGTCTGTCTGCCTATCTATCTATCTATCTATCTATCTATCTATCTATCTATCTATCAATCTCTATCTATCTTACTATCTATCTATCTGTCTTTCTGTCTGTCTGTCTGTCTCTCTGTCTGTCTGTCTATCTTTCTCTCTCTGTATATATCTATTTGTCTGTCTGTCTGTCTGTGTATCCCTCCATCTATCTATCTATCTGTCTATCTATCTATCTGTCTGTCTGTCTGTCCGTCCGTCCGTCCGTCCGTCCGTCCGTCCGTCCGTCCGTCCGTCCGTCCGTCCGTCCGTCCGTCCGTCCGTCTGTCTGTCTGTCTGTCTGTCTGTCTATCTATCTATCTATCTATCTATCTATCTATCTATCTATCTATCTCTACCTATTTGTATGTCTGTGTCTCTGTATGTCTGTCTATCTATCTATATTTCTCTCTATCTAGCTAGCTACCTACCTAGCGAGGTACCTATTTATCTTTTTTAAATCTCTCTATCTATCCATGTATCTATGTATCTATCTATCTATTCAACCATCTCTCTATCTGTCTTTCAGACTCTGTGTCTGTCTACTTGTCTTTCTGTCAATGAGTCTATCTATCTATATATTTGTCTGTCTGTCTGTCTCTATGACAGGCTATGTTTATATCTGTGTATCTATCTATCTATCTATCTATCTATCTATCTATCTATCTATCATCTATCTATGTATCTATGTATCTATCTATCTATGTATCTATCTATCTATCTATCTATCTATCTATCTATCTATCTATCTATCTATCTATCTATCTATCTATCTATCTATGTGTCTATGTGTCTATGTGTCTATGTGTCTATGTATCTATCTATCTATCTATCTATCTATCTATCTATCTATCTATCTATCTATCTATCTATCTATCTATGTGTCTGTCTGTCTGTCTGTCTGTCTTTCTGTCTGTCTGTCTGTCTATCTGTCTATCTCTCTGTCATTCTATCTATCAATCTATCTATATATCTACCTATCTATCTACCTACCTCTATCTATGTATCTATGTATCTATCTATCTAAGCATCTATCTATTTACCTATCTTAATTTCTATCTCTCTATCTCCATATCTGTCTATCTCTCTTTTTATCTATCTATCTATCTATCTATCTATCTATCTATCTATCTATCTATCTATCTATCTATCATCTATCTATCTATCTATCTATGTATCTATCTATCTATCTATCTATCTATCTATCTATCTATCTATCTATCTATCTATCTATCTATCTATCTATCTATCTTTGTATTTATCTATCTTACTATCTATCTATCAATTTATGTATTTAAGTTTCTATCTACCTACCTATCTCTCTACGACTGTTTCTATCTCTCTATCTATCAATCCATCTAAATGCTTATCTCTCTATCTTTCTATGTATGTATCTATGTATCTCTCTATGTATCTATCTATCTATCTTTCTATCTCTCTCTCTATGTATCTATACATCTATCTATCTATGTATCAATCTATCAATCCATCTCTCTTTACATCTATCCAAGATATTATAAGATAGAACCAAAGGTATGAAAAATGGAAGATAATGCGAAATGTCACATTGGAAAAAACAGCGACCTGGAAACTGATCCAGTAGAGATAATTTAAAAATTATTGTACTACCTGAAAGCCATGATCAAAAGAGGAGCCTAGATATCACCTTCAATAATTTATCAAAGAGAACTGCCCTGGTATTCTAGAGCCAAAGAGTGAAATAGAAATTGAAAGAATCCACAGATCACCTCCTCAAAAAGATCCCAATAAGAAAACTACGAATATTGTCGCCATGTTCCAGAGCTCCTAGATCAAGAAGAAAATACTGCAAGCAGTCAGAAAGAAACAGTATGAGTATGTGGAAACACAATCAGGTAACACAACATCTATCAATTTCTACATTAAGGGATCAAAGGGCTTGGAATATGATATTCTGGAGGTCAATGGAGGTAGGATAAAAACGAAGAATCACCTCCCCAGCAAAACTGAGTATCGTGCTCCAAGGCAATATATGGATTTTCAGTAAAATAGAAGACTTTCAAGCTTTCTCAGGGAAAAGATCAGAGCTGAATAGCAAATTTGACTTTCAAACACAAGAATCAAGAGAAGCATGGAAAAGTAAACAAGAAAGAGAAATTATAAGAGAAACTTACTAAAGTTGAACTGTTTTGTTTACATTCCTACATGGAAAGATGATGTATGTAATTCATGAGACCTCAGTATTAGAGTAGCTGAAGGGAATATACATATACATACATACATATGTATGCATGTATATATGTATGTGTTTCTGTAAGTGTATGTATATATATGTGTATATGTATACATGTATGTATGTATATATGTTTATGCGTGTGTGTGTATAGACACACAAAGTGTACAGGGTGGGTTGAATATGAAGGAATGATATCTAAAAAAATTAAATCCAACTAAGGGATGAGAGAGGAATATATCAAGAGAGGGAGAAAGGGAGAGAGGAATGGGGTAAATTATCTCACACAAAAGTGACAAGAAAAAGCAATGCATTGGAAGTGAAGAGGGGGCAGGTAAGGGGAAATGATTGAATCTTGCTGTCATAGGATTTGACCTGAGGAGGGAATAACATACACAGTTCGATATTTTACCCCACAGGAAAGAAGGGAGAAGGGGACAAAAAGGGGGGACAATAGAGGGGAGGGCAGATTGAGGAGGAGGTAATCAAAAGCAAACACTTTTGAAAAGGCACAGGGTCAAGGGGAAATGGGGTGATAAAAGGGAGAGCTGACTGGAGGATGGGGTAATCAGAATATATGCCATCTTGGAGTGGGGGCGCATAAAAATGGGGAGAAAATTTGTAATTCAAAGTCTTGTGGAAATTAATGCCTAAAACTAAAGATATTAAAGAAATAAATAATAACTGAAAACAAAAAACAAGCAGTAAAAGATACTAATCTTACTAATACTAACCATCGATCTTGTGCCCACTGGTGTATGGCCTGGACCCCTAAATGGCCAGCTATTTGCTGGACCCATTTTGTTAGTAGCAGATCATCAGTTAGTGTCAGAGCAGAGGCGATATGTTGAGTAGCAATCTCTGCTAGCTGAACAGCATGTGCTTTGTACTTGCCTTCTGGCATAGTGAGGGGCACATGAGTGTCTACATGAAGAGTTGACAAATTAGTAACCAAAGACATGTCCCATATATCTTCCTATAGCTCTTTGCCCCAAACTTGTTTACCATGAATTTCCCAATTTTGATATTTCCACATCCCTTTAGCTACTGCCCATGAATCAGTGAATATATGACACTGTCCTCCTTTCTTTGTTTAATAGTTTGATGAACTGTCATAAGTTCAGCATATTGACTACTTCTACCCATCTCAGTACTTTCCAAAGTTCTCTTAGTACCTGGGTTATATGCTATTGCTTTCCAACGTCTTTTATGGCCCAAATATTTTGCTGTCCCATTTGTAAATGATGCGTGTTTTTTATGTTCTTCAGTCAGTCCATCATATCTATCATTCCATTTTACCAAGGATTGTACCAACTGTTGCCTTGAGGGAGTTTGTCATTTCCATCAACATCAATGCTTGCTGTAGATTCACATAGAGCAGAAAGTCCACTTTTGCCTGTCTTCAATCTATTCTGAATATACTATTTCCATTTAATTATGCTAGCCTCTTGAGCATGTCCAATTCTGTGAGATGATGGGGTATTCATTGCCCAAGTCATAATTGGGATTCCAGGCCTTAATATCAATCCATGGACAAGAGTCAGTTGTTCAGTCTCTAACAAAGCCCAATATGCAGCTAACAACTGCTTTTCAAAAGGTGTATATTGTAATCCAGATGAAGACAGTTTCCTTGACCAAAATCCTAATGGAACATTTCGGCTTTGTTGTTTCTGCCATAAACTCCAATACACATAGTCATCTTGTACAATGACTTGTAATTCCACTGGTCCACTTTGCACAGGCCATAAATCCAGAGCCAGTTGAATAGCAGTTTTAGCTTCTTCGAAAGCTTTACTCAGTTCAAGTTCCCAGTGAAATTAATATTTTTTCCTGGTAACTTTATGTATGGGTTTCATGGTGTGGAATGTGGTGCCTCCAATATCCAAACAGTCCTATGAACTTTTGGGCTTCCTTCTTATTGGTAGGGATAGGAAAATCCTGAATCTTTTGTTGAGCTTGTGGGAGAATTTCTCTCAGTCCTTCATTCCGTTAAATACTCCAAAATTTTACAGTTTCAGCTGGTCCTTGAATCTTTGCAGGGTTAGTTTCCCATCCTTTGCTTTTCATATGCTAAGTTAAAAGTATCAAACTCTTCTCCACTTTTACATTTTCTCCCTATATCTTAATATCATCTATGTAGTGGATAAGTGGTATACCAGGTAACTTTAATTAATCCAAATGTTCAGCCAAAGTCCTATGACAAATAGTTGGGCTATGCAAATATCCTTGTGTCAATGGGCAAAAGCATATTGTCAGCACTGCCACATGAAAGCAAACTGGTCCATTTGTTTGGAGTCTATTGGGATTGTAAAGAAAGCATTGGCCAAATCAATAACTGCATACCAAGTCCCATCATATTTCTGGATCCTTTCTGTTAAGGTTATGGTATCTGGAACAGCAGCATTCAAGGGTGGAGTCACTTCATTCAATTGTCTGTAATCCACTGTCATTCTCCATGTTCTGTCTGACTTTCATACTGGCCATACAGGATTATTCCAACCAGTGGTTATAGGGACTAACACTCCTGCTTAACATATTCCTTTATAGTATGATACTGCTTCAAAGTAATTACTCTAGAAGGTTGAGGTAAAGTGATTGGGTCCATCTTTACTTTCCCCACCAAAATTGCATTAATTCCTATCTTCCTTACTGCAAATTAGTATCTCCCTTCCAAGCAAATTCAAATATACCTTTCAATATATCTATTCCAATGACAGATTCAGGAATGGGTACAATGGGTACAGTATATTCTTTCTTAGGTAATTGTCCAGTTTTCATCATCAATTTCACTTGTTTGGCTGATATTTCAGTCCCTCTATGCTTAAATTTGTCAGGGTTTTGATAAATCAAGCTGGCCTCTGCCCCAGCATCTCTCAATGCCTAGTTATAGTATTTGATCCATTCTTCCAAAATATAGTTAGATTAATATGGAGTCTGGAATCCCAACAGTGTGTTTCTTTAAACTGAGCTGGGGCTTGTACTATTAGTTAATCTCCTTGGAAGTGTAACTCACTGGGATACAAGGGGTCAAGATCTGTAAGATCTGTAGCAGCAATTCTTACTTCTCTATTCCATTTGCTATTAAGCCTTTTATCTTGGCATATTTTGCATAGCTCATTTGTTGGAATACCATCTATTTTTTCTGAAATCTACTCCTGCTTTCAATAGAGCAGTAAACGTTTCTCTACTTGTCATTCTATTCTGATGCTGAATCTATTGGTTTTGTACTATTCTCTCCCGAGGAAGTTTATTATTTCCCCAGTCTCTTAAGTCACTTAATTGATCCAACACCTCTGAAAGAAGGTTCCCTACTTCTGCAATCAGCAGAGTCAGAATCACATGTTTGTAAATGATAGTCTTAACTATCAAATTCCTATGAGAGACTCCCAAGGGAGTTTCATAATGAACTTCAGCATTCGCCAACATAATAACAGTCTTCATTACCTCGTCTTTCTCATAACTTTCTCATACAGTTTCTAATTGAAAACCAGGGTCTATCAACAGTGGGCCACATAAAATCAGCAGGGTGTTCTGCATTACAACCTATTGCAGCCAAAGCCAACAGATTGGTTGTTTGGTTACTTCACTGCAAATTATAATCCCTAAAAACTTGCTGTCCAAAAGTATTCTGACTAATACTTGAGAATCTCATCCAATCCACAGAATCTACATACACTCCTGTGGCCCCTTCATCACTGATTCTCACCATCCAAAACATTAATGATTCTCCTGTTCTCTGGGTGAATGTACTAAGGATATCTATGATTTCTTGCTGTGTAAAATCTTCCAAAATCTCCCTAAACTGAGTATGGTGATCTTGTGTTTCCTGTCTCGTTTACTGTACGTGGCACATTTCTCTTTGAGAAGTCTGGTGTGATACTGTAGCTCTCTGTGGTTCAGAATTAGCATCATAAAATGTATCATCTCGTGCCTGAGGTTCTGAAATTGCATCCTCCTATCTAGATGCTCCGAACCTGTTACCATAGTGACTAGACTGCTGGTAGACTCAACCTGGGCTGAACTGAGGTGCACTCTTGATGTCCTTGGCTCCCTCTGCCTTCTAGCTTCCTGTTGTTCTACCACCTGAGACTCTCCATCTTGCTGTGGTATAGGCTGAGTCTGAGTTCTTTCTAATAATAGTCTGTCCCTGTTTTCAGATACAATATGATAGGCTGTGATTAAAATCCAACCTCATCTAGAGATTCCTATTGGTGCTTCTGTTCCTGGCTCAACCGTAACTTCTCTGAAGCATAGTTCCAAATCTCTAGGTCCACCACTATGCATATTCTGCTTCCAGTCCTCATAGACACCAGTGCCTTTAGAAAATTCCCTTGCTAGAGATAAGCCGTGAGCAAAGAATGAACAGATCTTCTGGATTCTGCTACTTGGAGATGTGATAAGCCTTAAGGAAAGGATAATTAACATTTTTTAGGTTAAATACTTGGTGAAACTGCTGTCCTGGGGGGCCTAGGCAGCTCACAAGAATGATATCTCATTAAACCCTATTGTAAGGGTTGGCTCTCCTCCCAGGGGGGAACATCTAGGGTGAGCTTTCTTTGTTCAAGGCCTTATTTAAGTGACAGTGTGGGTGAGTCCCATTGGGATCTCACACATGGAGAAGACGCTTTTCCTGGGACTTTCCCAATTGGGGCTGTGATTAAGCTGTTCCCCTGGGATCCTCCAGCTTTGAAGGATTAGATGCTAGTGCTCCCAAATAGGTGATATATTAATGTATTGCTTTCTGTGTCTTTGTCGCTTTTGCTGTGATTAGCTGTGTTAGCTAATGTGTTGTAAATCCAATGTAATATTCCCTCTGTCTTTTAACGAAAGCATTATTCCATTGGGAGTGTGTTATATCGCAGGTCCAAATCACAACCTAACTTAGCTTAATTGCACAATATGAAATACTTGTTCCTTCAATGCTAACCATATTGAAACATTTTGTTCTTTCCCATGCAGCTAGCAGCTGCGAGGGTGGATTCTTGCCATGTCCTCTTATCTTCTGATGGCCTTGCCTTGCATATGCCTGAATAGGCTATAGCTGGTTCTACATCTTCCCATCTTTTATTCTGTAACTTCACTTCATGGATTATTGTTAAACATGGTTTCATCATTGTGTTCATTATCCTGAGGATACAAGGTAGACAAAAAAAATTAATTAAATTAAATTAATTAAAGAATATAAGGTAGTGTGTGGAAAATAGTCAAAAACACATTATTAAATGGGTCAAGTTTTTTGAAAGTGTTCATAATTGGTTTTGCTACCCCCTCTGGATCAAGACCAGGGCATTTTTAATGTTACTCATAATACTGTGTAAGATATTGAGATCTGTGGTAATATTGAAATGCTCTGTTGGAAAGAGCCTTTATCTTTCCCTAAGTTGGTATTTCTCCATTCCTGGTGGTTTGGCTCAATCTCCAATGCTTTCCTTGCATTCTTAGTTGGCTCATCTTCTCAGGCAACTGTGGTATGTGCTCAGACATTTTTCTCTGGTATGCAGACAGGCTTGCTAGATTTCTTTGGAAAGACACAAGAAAGCCCTCTTCCCCACATGATTAAAGGATCAGGTCCCTTCCAGGTACCTGTTAGGGGATCTTTCCACATGACTCTAACATTTGGTCTCCCTTTCTCTAACATTCTTTCTATTGGAGTGGTATCTCTATCTCCTTTTTGCAGTAAGGTATATAGCACTTTGTTCAGCCTTCTTTGTGGTGCCTCTGTATCTACTCCGCCTTTTTATTTTTCAAGATATATTTTAATATCCTTATTTTTTCTTTCTACAATAGCTTGTCCTGTGGGATGATAGGGAATACCTGTAATCAAAAATGTATTGAAAGATTGGCAAAAGGTAGACAATGTTTTAGAGGTTTATGTGGGACCATTATCTGTTTTAATTTGTCTTGGAGTTCCTAGGACAGAAATAGCTGCAAGTAAATGATTGATAACATGTTTTTTCTGATTCTCCTGTGTGAAGGGAGGGAAAAAAGTAAAGAGGAAAGCTTCCCAAAGATGGGATATGAGTTTCGTCCATTTGCCAGAAGTGGTTGGGAAGGATGCCTGTTTTTTTTTTGTTTTTGTTTTTTGTTTTGTTTTTTGTTTTTGTTTTTTTTTTTTGCTATTTTTGGTACTGACTGTGAATAACAAAGTTTGGACAAGATTTTACAATTTGATGGGCCTGTTCTCATATGATATTAAATTGTCATCACAGACAATTTGAATTTTGATGAAATTGTTGGTGGCTTTGAGTGGCTTGCTGGAGAGATATTAACATGGTTGGTTGTATTTGGAACTGTGAATCTATGTGTTGATTTCCGTCTATGAGAGGACCAGTGTGCACGAATGTGTGATATATAAATAGGATGTTGTCTTTGATGATAAAATTGTTGTAAAGTAGAGAACAGGGAGTAGAGCTCTTGTTGTGACATGTATTTTAATTTTGCATTTTCGATGTTTTTACAAAGAAATACAACATATTTGCTGTCTGCAAGGATGTTTAGAGGGTCTGAAATTTCTTGGAATAGTAGGATGATGGGAAAAATTTCTGCTTTCTGAGCTGATACATACAGTGTTTGAATAACTTTATGGAGGGAAGTACTTATACAATATCCAGCTTTTCCATTGCTACATCTGTCAGTAAAAGCAGTTAATGCTGATAGGATAGGTGTATCAGTAGTAATTTTTGGAAACAACCTCTGATATTCTTCTATAAACTGAAGAAGTTTGAATGAGGGCCTATGATTGTCATGGAGTCCTAAATAAGTTGCTAGTGCAATTTGCCATTTAGGGTCATAGTTCTCAAGAGTTTGAATTTGACTTTTTGTATAGGGCTGATGTATAATGGATAATATGGTGCCTGTAATTTGCTGGAATCATTTTTTGTAACTTTTGAATAGGTAATGCTACCATAGTGGGGCAGATGGTTAATGTAGTCAGAAATTGATGAGGTAAATGAATCCACTTGATTATTCCATGAGCCCCTACAGCTTCAGGCCCTGACTTTCTAGAAGTTAGTTAAGTCACTACAACGTTAAATTCCCAGCCTCTCCTACTTCTTCAGACATTCCTTATTCCAGAAATATGAGAAGAGGGTAGCCCCTATATTCTTACCCTGTGAAGTCTTTGCAAGTTATATCCCTCTCACTCATTCTTGCGTGTTGTTTTAACAATCTGGCTAGCAGCTCCCGTGCGGGTGTAAGATCCACCCACAGGCAGAACCCAGAAAGCTGCCAGTACACCACAAAAACACAGGTTCTTTTGATCTGCCTTAATAAGGAAAGCAAGGTTCAGGAGTTGGCAAGCTTACTTTAATTCAGCACACAAATATCATTCACTTAGTTCAGGGGAAAAAGCCAGCACCCTGAACTTCAGAGCAAAATACAAGTAAACTACAAACATCAACAGACAGACCTTGTCTGATTCAAATCCCAATACACAGTTACCAGACTTCAACAAAATCTCAGCATCCAGGTTTACAAGCAGGAGGGCTCCTTAGCTATAGCTGCCCTGTGTCTCTTCATCAACACCACCTCAAGAGCCCTTAAACAAATTACAAACAGACAGACCCAATACAATTCATAGTTACCAACATCTAGGTTCAGCCCTGGGAGCTCAGAACAAGGGCTGGCCCAGAGTCACATGCGCCACCACTGCTGCAGCAAAGAGCTCCAAGGAAGAAGAGGCCAACCCCTGGCTTTTTTATCTTTGTCAGCATCAGGGGTGAGTCACGCATGTGACTCACCCACGTCACCTAAAATCGTCACAAAGAGCCACCTTAAACCCACGTGGTCTAAGAGTCTCTGCTGTCCCGGACATGTAAACTAGGCCCTCCCTGGAGTTAGCCCCAGCTTGGGCCCCATCTCAGTCATCAATCCACATCCACATAGGTTCCACGCCTAATAGGGGTTTGGGCCTGGGGCTTAGCATTACTCAAAGCAAACAAAAGCCAAACTCTTCAAGGGCACTTGTTGAACTAAGTGCTAAGGAGCCTATTTTGCTTAACAACACAAGTGTTTATCCTAGTAAGTTGTGCTTGTGCTATTTTTTGTTTTTCTACTGTAATTCTTGTTCAGTTAGTGTCCTTGTTCTTTAGTTAGTGTCCTTGAGGAATTTAAGTTGGGGGTTTTTGCCCTTAAAGTGGCAAAAAGATTTGACAGTTGATGAGTGGAGACTTGGAGCATTGATCAGAGCCAATTAATGTTTCCTAAAAGTTTCTGGAAATCATTGAGGGTTTTAAATTGATCTTTCCTAATAGTTATCTTTCAAGGACAAATAGAATGCTCTGAGACTAACTGCCCTAAATAAGCTAAATAAATTCCAGAGGGGGATATGGTTGTACTTTTTCAGGTACAATTATTAGCCCCAACTCTCTTAGGGCTTTTTGTAGGTGGGTGGTGAGTTCTATTAGCTTAACTTCTTGTGAAGTACTACACAAGATATCATCCATATAATGGACAATTTTTGCTGCAGGAAAAGTTGACCTTGCGCTAGCTATGGCTCATGAGACAAACTTTTGACACGTAGTAGGACTATTCTTCATCCCTTGAGGAAGCACTTTCCATTGATATCATTTATTTGGGGCTTCAATATTAATACTAGGAATGGTAAAGGCAAATCAAAGGCAATCTTGCTTTTACAAAGGAATGGTAAAATAACAGTCCTTTAAGTCTATGTTATCAGAGGCCAATTTTGAGGCATCATTGTTGGAGACAGAATCCGTGGTTGTAAGGGGCCCATAATCACCATGGTTTCATTAATTTCTCTAAGATCATGCAGCATTCTTCATTTTCTGGACTTCTTTTTTATAACAAAAACTGGAGAGTTCCATTGACTCGTGGAGAACTCTGTATGCCCTATCTCTTCCTGTTCTTTTACTAATTGGTGAAGAGCAAGTAACTTCTTCCTTAACAGCCACTGCTCCACCCAAACAGGGTCATTAGAAATCCACTGGATGGCCTCTGCTTTGAAAAGGGATAAAAAAGCAGTAGGCCTAATCAAAAATTCTGCCATGGGTGCTCCATGTTGTACTCTGCATAAATCTGTGTGTAATGGTTTCCCTTTATAATGTTCTGAGCTCCTATTTGTTCCAATGGGTCTCTTCTCCAATGGGTTAATGGTTAGTTTATCTAGTACATATGGTTGAAACACTCCGATTTTTCCTTCTGTCTCTTCCCAGGTAAGCATTTTAGTGCTTTTAGAGGCAAGGCAACCCTTCCAACCCCCAACACTGGAGTAGTTCCCTGTTGAAGTGGCCACTTTTTTGGCCAGAATTTCAATCCTATTATTGACTTAGCCACTCCAGTATCGATCAATCCTGTAAACCTCTTTCTTTGAATCATAAGTATCATCTGTGGCTGGAAGTTAGTAAGGGATTGAGCCCAAAAAGCATGTTTGCCTGTACTCTCGAAGCCTGCAGAACCCCTAATTGTAATCTGCACACTTTTTCTCCATTTGCACATATTTCAAATCTGAGCTATCTTACTGTTCTTTGGCAATTCTACTACTTTTATACTCTAGCAGAAAACACAGATTTCTCCAAAATAATCGGAGTCTGTTACTCCAGGAATAACTGCAAGTCCCTTTAATGTCTGTCCACTTCTTCCTAAAATCAATCCAAAAGTATTAATTGGTAAAGGTCCAAAAGTTCCAGTAGGAATCTTTTGTACCCCCATTTCAGGTGTAATAACAACACATCTAATCAAGCACTCCCAGGGCTTGCTCTGGAAAGGATGGCAACCGTGGACGGTAGCTCATCTCTTGAGTTTGCACCATCGTTGCCCTCATTGTGTGTTGGGGTTGGGGCTGACCGTGCATCCCATTTCCCAAGGTTATGTGCTGCTTGTCTTTATGAAAGCTAGATGGGCATTCTGATGCCTAGGGGTTCCTTTTTCTACATTTTGAGCAAACCCCAGAGGGACCACCACTTTGTCCCCCCCCATCTGTTGTCCTTTTTGTTTTCGACAATCTTGAGCAAGAGTTCCCTGCCCTCCACAATTGAAACAAGCCCCTCTTTTTTTGGTTCTTATCTTGATTCATAGCAGCAGCTATGAGATTTGCATTATGTGAGGCAATTCCAACATCCTGACACTTTCTGATCATATTTGTAATGGATATAGTCCTATGTTATCCTGCCAGAGCCAATTTATAATCAGCATTAAAATTGTCATAAGCAAGTTGTTTTAGTAATATATTGGCAGCTGTGCTATCACCAACAGTCCTTTGTATAGCCATAGTTAAATGATTAATAAATTGTTCAAAAGGTTCTGAGGGGCCCTGAATTATTTTTGTAAAACTAGTGTTTGATTCTCCTTTTGCTGGGAGCTTCTGCCATGACATCTTACAGCAGCTATTTGTTGGTAAGCTTGTAGTACCCAATTTAACTGATTTACTACTTCAATAAAAGCACCCTTGCAGGTCAGAATTTCAAAGGAAATATTTATTTGAGCAGCAAAATTTCTGCACACTTGGTCAGCACACAAATCACGGTAATTCATTTTCCACAGCACATAATCTCCACCTTCCAATGGTGTTTTGGCAAGAGTATACCAATTACAGGGGCATAATGCCTGAGCAGCAAAAGTTTCAATCATAGCTAACACATAAGGAGTGGTGGGCCCATATGTTGTAGTTGCATGTTTTTAATTCCTTCATGATTTTAAAATCTAGAGTTTGATGAATACTTCTATTGTGACCTGGGTTATTAGGATCTTCTGTTTCAAGGATGAAGAGCAATTGTAAAACTTCCAAAGGGACTTCATCCCTGCTTTCTACTGCTTTAAGCACTGCCTTTTGTAGCAGGAATTTCTTCCTGCTACGTTGTTACATAGGTGGAGCCATGGGAACCTGTGGAGCATAAAGGGGAAGCACTTGAAAGTGACAAGTCTTGATTCAGTAGACAACTTCATCCCCATTTCAGTTTCTGATTCTGAATCCTTATCTGATTCTACACCAGTATCATGCTTAGTGGTCCTTCATACCATAAGAACTTTTCCCTCTGGCGTAAGACATATTTTAAAAATGTTCCATATTGAAAAGGCTGACATTGGGAAATGTTCTGGTTCATCTTCCTTTAATGTTTCACTCATTTGTGTTCGGATAACCTCCCATCTTTCCAAGTCAATTGTAGCCTCCTTTGGAAATCATGGGCAGCAGTGTTCTACACACTGCAAAAATTCCTTCAATAGTTCCTTGCTAAAAGATATGCTAAAAAAAATTGAAGAAAATAACACCTTAAGAAACAGACTAACACAAATGAGAAAAGAGCTCCAAAAAGCCAATGAGGAGAAGAATGCCTTAAGAGGAAGAAATAACCAAATGGAAAAGGAGGTCCAAAAGACCACTGAAGAAAATAGCACCTTAAAAATTAAATTGGAGCAAGTGGAAGCTAGTAGCTTTATGTGAAATCAAGAAATTATAAAAGAGAATCAAAGGAATGAAAAATGGAAGACAATGCCTCAGTGGAAAAACCACTGACCTGGAAAATAGATTCAGGAGAGATAATGGAAAAATTACTGGACTACCTGAAAGCCACTATCAAGAGCCTAGACATCATCTTTTAGGAAATTATCAAGGAAATCTTCTTTGATATTCTAGAGTCAGAGGGTAAAATAGAAATTGAAAGAATCCACCAATTGCCTCTTGAAAAGTATTCCAAAAAGAAAACTACTAGGAATATTGTCATGAAATTCCAGAGTTCCCAGCTCAAGGAGAAAATACTGCAAGCATCCAGAAAGAAACAATTTGAGTAATGTGGAAACACAATCAGGATAACACAAGATTGTATCAACACTCCAGCCAGCAGTTTCTGTGGGGGTCTAAGATCCACCAACAACCAGCACCCAGAAAGCTGCCAGCACAGGTCCTTTTGATCTGCTTTACTTAAGGAAAGCAATGTTAAGGCGTTAACAATCTTACTTTAATCGAGCATACAAATAACATCCACCTTGTCCAGGGGAAAAAGCCAGCACCCTGAATTACAGACAAGTTTTCAACATCTGGGTGTACAGCCAGGGAGCTCCTTAGAACAGCTGGACCAGAGTCACATGCTACTCCTGCTGTGGCTCAGAGATCTGAGTAAGAATGTTAACTTTTGCACTTATATATCCTTTTCAGGGCAAGAGGGCCATGACCTCACCCAAGCTGGGTGTGGTGAAGTTCCCCACCCCCAATTTGTATATCAGATACAAATCAATGGCTCCTAATTGTCTCAGTGCTGAGAAATTCAAAAACATCCCACTTTATCTGCCCCATTCGAACAAAGGCCAGAATCATCAAATGTCAATAGAAAAAATTCCCACCTTAATTAATGTTATAAAAATCGAGCAGCTTCTACATTAAGGGATTGAAGGGGTTGGACTATGATATTTCATTGGTCAAAATGATTAAAATCAAGAATTACCTATCCAGAAAAACTGATTATAATGCTCCAAGGCAAAATATGGATTTTCAATAAAATAGAGGACTTTCAAGCTTTCTCAATGAAATGACCAGAACTGAACAGAAAATTTGACTTTCAAATACAAGAACCAAAAGAAGCATAAAAGGGTAAACAAGAAAGAAAAATGATAAGGGACTTACAAAACTTGAACTGTTTTGTTTACATTCCTACATGGAATGATGATGTTTATACCGTAATTCATGAGACCTTTCTCAGTATGACGGTAGTTGAAGGGAATATAGATAGATAGATAGATAGATAGATAGATAGATAGATAGATAGATAGATAGATAGATAGATAGATAGATAGATAGATGGCACAGGGTGAGTTGAATATGAAGGGATGATATCTAAAAAGTAAAATTAAATTAAAGGGTGGGAGAAGAATGTATTGAGAGAGGGAGAAAGGGAGAGATATAATGAGGTAAATTATCATATCATAAATGTGGCAAGAAAAAGCAGTTATAATGGAAGGGAAGAGAGGGCAAGTGAAATGGGTGAATCTTGCTCTCATCAGATCTGACTTGAGGAGGGAATAACATACACAACTCAACTGGGTATATTACCCCACAGGAAAGTAGGGGGAAGGGCATAAGAAAAGGGGAATGATAGAAGGCAGGGCAGATCAGAGGAGGAGGTAGTCAAAAGCAAACACTTTTGAAAAGAAACTGGATCAAGGGAGAAAACTGAATAAAGAGGAACAGGATAGAATGAAGGGAAATACAATTAGTCTTTCACAACATGATTATTGTGGAAATGTTTTGCATAATGAGACTTGCATAGCCTATGTTGAATTGCTTCCCTTCTTAGGTAAGGTGGGTGGGGAGGGAAGAGGGGAGAGAAATTGGAACTCAAAGTTCTAAAAGCAGATGCTCAAAAAAATTTTCTTGGCATGCAACTGGAAAATAAAATATGTAGGCAATGGGGTGTGAAGTATATCTTGCCCTACAAGTATGGGGGAATAGTGGGGTGACAGAAGGGAGGGCCGACTGGGGAATGGGGCAATCCAAATATATGCCATCTTGGAGTGATGCAGAGGGTAGAAACAGGGAGAAAATTTGTAACTCAAAACCTTGTGGAAATCAATGCTGAAAACTAAAAATATTACATAATAAAATATGATAAAAATTATTTCCCTATCAGTTAAAAATATATGTTCATTTGAAGTTTTTCTCACTTTTTTCATTTAGCACTCCAACCTTCCTTCTTTCACACTTTCTCTCCTCTCTTGTATCTTCTCTCCTTATTGTACTGATAATCATTAATGTGAAAAAACGATTACAGCAAGAGTCTCTGAAAAAGGTCTCCTTTCTCAAATATGTGAAAGATGGGGTCAGATTTATAGAAAGAAGAGCTATTTCTAAAGCGATAAATGGTGGCTAGCCATTCCCCAATTGATGGGCATCCACTTGATTTCCAATTCTTTGCTAAAACAAAAAGAGCTGACATAAATATTTTTGTACAAATGGGTCCTTTCCTACAGCAGAAGGAGAGAAGAAACCCAGCAATGCAAGGATCCCAAACTAAAGTTTCAAGGAGGGGGCCTCCTGGAATGAATTCGCAGACACAAACATTCTTTAAGTCAAGGAGGCAAAAATTTATTATGCTTCTTCTGCAGGCAACAATTCTTAGGGAACCTGCAACCATACTGAGGTGCAGGGGCAATCTTTATAGAAGCTAATAGGGGATTACATGTCAATTAGGTGTTTGGGATGCAATTAGGGAGTGGTTTAGGGCGTGTTCAAAGAGTGGTTAGTTCTTAAAGGAACATGCACATTTAGTATATACTGCACAGGTGTATTACCCAGAGTTCTCTAGGAAATAGCCCACAGGGGAGTTTCTAGGGGCACGTCTTTGCTATGAAACGTCGCTAAGTTCACTGTTGGTTGGAGCTAAAGGGAATAGTTTCTTGTATAGTGTCTTGTTAGACAAAATACTATGTCTGGGACACATGTTACAAAGGTCGTTGAATAGTAAGTGAATAGTCAGCTATCAGCATCTGGAATTCAATCTGTAGCTGCACATAGCTGCTTATAAAGGAAGAAGCAGAGATAACTTTGGGCAAGCTGCCCTTTAGCTAGAGAGAGACAGCCTGAGAAAGAATATGTTTTGAGAACTAGATGTGTTAGAGAGATTGTGTTTTGAGAACTGTATGTGTTTATGAGAATTGGATGTTTTGGAATTAGTGTTCAGGCATAGGCACCCAAGCAGAGGCTGTTAGATTTTAGGGTCCAAGCACAAGCACCTCATCAGTACTTATGTGATCTCTTTGGGATACAGCCCTAGAAATGGAATTCCTGGGTCAAAGCATATGCACATTTTTATAGCCCTTTGGGCATAGTTCCAAATTGCTTCCAGAAAGGCTGAATCAGTTCACAACACCACCAACAATGTAACATTGCTCCAATTTTCCCACATCCTCTCAAGAATTTATCATTTTCCTGTATTGTCATTTTAGCCAATCTGACAGGAAAGAAGTGTTACCTAAGGGTTGATTTGATTTGCATTTCTTTAATAAATAGTGGTAGATAGATATAGATATATGTTCATATACCACAAGTTGTGGTATATGAATGTGATAGAATACTACTGTGTTATAAGAAATGGGTAAGATACAGACTTCATAATAACCTGGAAAGATCTACATGATCTGAGTGAAGGGAGCAGAAGAAGGAGAACATTCTACAAAACCACAGACATATTGCTTCTGTGATCACTAACTTTAATAGATTTAGCTCTTCTCAGCAATTCAAGGTTCAAAGACAGCTCCAAAGGACTCATAATAGAAAGAGCTATCTACATCCAAAGAAATAATTACACTCTGAATGCAGATTGAGGCAAACTATTTGCTATGTCTTTTTTTTTCTCTTCTTTTTTTGTTTTGTTTCTTCTTTCTCATGATTCATTCCATTTGTCATAATTCTTCTATAAAATTTGACTATCATATATGTTTAATGCAAAGGTATAAGTAGAACATATATCAGATTCCACACTGTCTTGGGGGAGGGGGGAGGGGAAGTAAAAGGAGAACATTTGGAACTCAAAAACTTATGGAACTGAGTGTTATAAACTAAATTATTTTAAATTATTTTAAAATAATGATAAATGGTGAAGGCATATGAACAGGCAATTTCCAGACGAAGTAATCAAAGCTATCTATAATCATACAAAAATTCTATAAATTACTATTGATTAGAGAAACGAAAATTGAAACAACTGTGAAGTACTACCTCATTCCTATCAGATTGGTTAATGTGACAGAATAGGAAAATAATAAATGTTGGAGAGGATATGGGAAAACTAAAACATTAATGAATTGTTGGAGTTTTGAACTGATCCAACCATTTTGGAGAGCAATTTGGTACTATTCCCAAAGGACTATAAGCTATGCATATCCTTTGAGCCAGCAATACCATTGCTAGATCTAGATCCCAAAGAATAAAAAAAAATGAAAAGGACTAATCTGTACAGAAATACTCATAACAATTCTTCTAGTGGTGGTAAAGAACTGGAAATTGAGGAGATGTCCATAAATTAGGGAATAGCTGAACAAGGCAGGATACTCTCAGAAAAACCTGGAATGACTTACACACACTGATGCAAAGTGAAATGAGAAGAACCAGGAGAGC
This sequence comes from Phalanger gymnotis, assembly GCA_028646595.1. Taxonomy (NCBI): domain Eukaryota; kingdom Metazoa; phylum Chordata; class Mammalia; order Diprotodontia; family Phalangeridae; genus Phalanger; species Phalanger gymnotis. Next base: position 56,733,174 of record CM053628.1, on the reverse strand, counting down.
GTTGTACAAAGTAATAGCAACATTGTATGATCATCTACTGTGAATAAATTCTTAGCAATACAATGATCCAAGAAAATCCCCAAGCACTTATGATAAAAAGTGCTGTTCATCTTTAGAGAAAGAACTGATGAAGCATGAATGCAGATTGAAAATATTTTTTTTCTTTATTGGGGAGGGGAAGGATATTGTTTATGTTTTCTCTCAGAGCATGATTTACATAGAAATGTGTCTTGTATCACTACACATGCATAACCTATGTCAAATTGCATGTCTTCTCAATGAGGAGGGGAAGGAAATGTCAGAGGGAATTTGGAACTCAAAATTTGAAAAAAAAAATGTTAAAATTGTTTTTACACATACTTCTGGGGAAAAATTAGAAAGCAGGTGAAGGTGCAAGCTGATTACCATTCATTGTCTTGGAGAGGTGGAACAACAATCCTGCTTGCAGCTACTGTGGCTATAGCAAGTCCAACAACACCAGCACACAGGAGGGCTGCTAGCCCAGGGTCTTTGATTGGCTTTTCTAAGGAAAGCAACTTGAAGGGGTTTACAATCTCACCTTAATTAAAAATACACATATCATTCACTTAGTTCAGGGGAAAAGTCAGCACTATGAACTTCAGAGAAAACACACATAAAAATTAGAAGCAGAAATTATATAAACAGAGCAAATAACACAAATCAGCAGACAAGGCTTCTGACTGTTTGTCCATAGCAATACGTACATAGTTACCAAAGAGAGAAGAACCAACATCTGGGTTTTCAAAGCCAGGGGCAGTCCTTAAAGGCTACCCAGTGTCTCCTCTAGTGAAATCACAGGAGTAAGCCCCAAAGCAAAAAGTTAACCTCAGAGGATATATACACTTCTACAAGGTCAGAGAGTGGCACAACCATGTGACTCAAACTCATGTGACTTAGGCTTTGTTGTCCTTCAAGCAAGTCATGAAAGACTCTTGATTCAAAGAATCAATCAAAGGCACTTTAGGGCTGAGAACAACTAGAACTCCAAAAGAAAAAAGAGCAAAACAAAAAATCCCAATCTCCCTGTGAATCTTCTGTTAGAATATGGTTAGGCACTACAATCTAGACAGTTTAAAGTAGGGGTTCTAATATATTTTTCATGAATTTGCTTTTTAGAAAAATATTTTGATAACTTCATTTCCATATAACTAGTTTCCTTTGTAATCCTATATATTGTACATTTAAAAACATTTTTCTGATGATAAATTCTGGAGATGTGGGGAAAAAATTGGGACATTAGTGCATTGTTGGTGGAGGCTTTTACTGATCCAGCCACTCGGGATAGCAATTTGGAACCATGTCCAAAGGACAAACTGTGCATACCCTTTTATTCAGTAATGCCATTGCTGCTAGGTCTGTATCCAAAGAGATCATTAAAAGGGGGAAGAACATATAGTACAAAAGTATTTATAGCAGCTGTTTTTCTGGTGACAAAGAATTGGAAATTGAGAGAATGCCCATTACTTGGGGAATAGCTGAAGAAGTTGCTGCATATAAATGTAATGGAATATTATTTTTCTATAAAAATAGCCAGCAGTAGGATTTCAGTGAAAAATTTGAAAAGATCTCTGTGAACTGATGCTGAGTAAAGTAAGCAGAACAGAATACATAATACAGGAATACACATAATGGCAATATTGTTCAATGAAAAACTATGAATGACTTGGCTATCCTCAGCAATATAGTGATCCAAGACTCCAGAGTTTTCATAATGAAAAAAATGCTTTCAGCCACCAGAGAAAGCACTACTTAGTCTGAAGGTAGATTGAAGCACAATATTTTTACTTCTTTGGGGTTTTATTCTGTTTCTTCTTTCACAACATGACTGATGTGGGAAATATTTTTAACGTGATTATATATCAAACTCCTTGCCATCTTGGGGAAAGATGGTAGTAAGAAAAATTGAGAACTCAAAAACTTATTTTAAAATGAAGGTTGAAAAGTATCTTTATATGTAATTGGAGAAAATAAAATACAAATTACAAAAAAAACATGTTCTTCTAAGAAATAGTTTAAGACAGGTCCTGTGTACACAATGAACTCTGCCAGTTACAAATGTCCAGCTGATTGTTGCTTTACAAAGGACAGTACATGGAATGCTGAAATGAAAAATGTTAATAGTCTAAGTAATCAGATCTCTGGGAAGGTGATATTTTGCCACAGATTTATTTCAATTTTCTGATCCATACATGAATATATATTATATAAATCTAAAGAGACAAAGAGCAAACATGAAAATAGACTGTTTCCATTCTTCTGAATGTTCCCACAATGATGAGTGGGAATTGCCACGACTAAAGATACATATTTTTGCCTGTGTTCTAGGCTGATGACAATTCAATATTAGTTACCTTTCAGAAGAAAGGGATCTATGGAGTACTTGCTTTGGTGCAAGTTGCTCCATTAGATCAAATGTCTCTTTAAGTGAAAGGTAAGGTGATCAGAGCGGGTGAAGCAACGCCCACAGGCAATACATTTAAATGGCTTGACTCCCGTATGCCTTCTGTAGTGTCTAGTTAGCTCATCAGAACGGGGAAAACACCAGTCACATCCTTCCCATGTACACTTGTATGGCTTCTCACCTGAAAAGAGAGGACGAAGAAAGTAAGTCCAGGTTACTGAGTGAGCACAAATACCTGAAAGAAAACCATTGTCTTAACATAAGGATGAAGATGGTGGCACCAACAACGATGATAGGGTTAAAGACCACTATGGCAATGTTCAAAAGATAAGAGAGCTATAAAAACCCTAATTGCCTATTTTGCTTTGCATTAATTACTTAGCAACATTAGATTAACTTTACCATTCAGGGACCTCTTGTTTGCACAGTCCTGGCAATGATGAAAGGAAGGAAAATGTCACCATCAACCTCATCATCAAGGATTACAAATCATGAATCCATGATGAGCATCCAATATGTACCTGGTATCATAAGAGGGTCTGGGGTTTCAAAACAACATGTGTATTAGGTCAATCAGCAAAGTGCTTTAGCATCTAACTGGGAAGAAATGCCTCAGAGAATGTCAACTTTGAGAACTGGTTTAAAAAACACACTTCTTCCACATGTGTTGGACATCGACCAAGTGCATCCTTATATATTTTGATAAATAACACCAAAGCATTTAAGAAGATTAGGTTTAAAGGAAATAGAATGACTTCTTAATCCCAGAAAAAATATGCAGTCCTAATAATAAGGAAGGAAGAATTCCAAAGGTAAGGTTTCTGGCCCTGTCTATAAATAAGTCCATCCTCCTGAGTTCAAATGTCTAGTAGCTGTATCACCCTAGGTAAGTCACTTAACTCTGTTTGCCTCAGTTTCCTCTCTGTAAAATGACCTGGAGTTGCAATTACTCCCAAGGCCCTAGTAGAAGAAAACAAAAAACTGTAACACCAAGGTTGGTTCTAGAGGGTGCTTGCTTACCCTTACATTCCTATCAGCCTCTAATTCACTCTTTTCCCTTTGATGATTGAGGCAAAAGTCTATTTACTAGGGATACATTTGGATAGGAAAACAACCTATTATATTATAATGATTGTGGGCTGATAGAAATCAAGAAGGGGAGCTTGGGAAAAGAAGAGATCTTTGAGGCAGTGGTGGGAGTGCTTCCTCAGGCTGGTTCTTTCTTCTTTTGTGTTACTCACAGAACCAAGGACTCTTTTTCAGTGTCTCCCTTCTCCATCATGTTTTAGTTTTCTCTTACCTCCATGTTTGCAATAGGTTCTCAGAGCCAAACTCTTTCTCCCCAATACTGAAATACACTCTTCCTTTTAGATCTTGACTCAGTCTCTCTTAGACAATAGAATTAATTCAAGGGGGTGTCCAATTCCTGAACACACTCAAATCTGTTTTCTTGATTCAATCAACAGAAAGAAAGAAAAGGAGATTTTCACCCACTCAAGACACCAGAGTCAAATGGGAGTGATTTCAACCACACTCTTATTCTCATAACTTGGTGAGGCTACAATATAAAGGAATAAGTGGCACAGGGTTAGTGGTTTGAGACAGATTTGAAAAAGAAGCAACAATAATAAATGTACAAAATATGCCTATACATGCATATTTACATACATGTGCATTCATATATTTATGTATACACACATATATGTCCATACATACATATAGTCTAGCCAAAAAAAATTAACCATACCTGAGAACACATCTCTCATTTTCTCTCTCTGGTCCAGAATCTCTTTGTTAAGAAGCAGGAAGTGTATTTTACAAGTCATTCTTCTGAAGTCACCATTGTTTGACATGACAATCGAAGTTCTGTGGCTACAAGAAGCTGCAGCATCTTCAGCAGCCACCCTGTAAAACTGTCTTGGCAAATAGACTAAACCTGGTTGAGAGGAGCAGGCCTCAAACAGATTGATGAGCTACAGGGAAGTGTACCCCAAGTATGTGAAAACTTCCCTTCACAGAAGGGGTATATGAGAACAATTTGTCCCAAGGCCATGGAGGCAGCCTAAGCAGAAATTGTGAAGCACTTAGAGCTTGGTCAAGACACTGACCAAGATCATCCACTGCATCCTGGGCCATCCCCAAGTCAGCTTGACTTTTGTGTTGTCACTAGACTTCAAAAACTCTAGAAGATAGAGTAAGCCAATGACTTGGAACAACTCTGCATCACTTAAATCCAATTCATACACAAATCAAGATATCAGTCCATGAGGTCACTGGTCCTCATCAAAAACAGGAGACAACATCAACAAGAAGAAATACGACTAAACTATTCCCTGGTAAATTAATGGAGAATATAAACAGGTAGTTTTCAGACAAAGATATACAATCATCCTGTGAAGAACCAAATAGAAAATGTTCCAAATCATTATTTTGAAATGCAAATTAAAGCAACTCATATTCTACACTACACCTATCAGATAGGCAAAGAAGACAAAAGAGAAAAAGGACAGATGGGGGTAGCACAGAAAAAAAAAGCACACTGTTTACTGATCCAACTGTTCTGGAAAACAATTTGAGACTATGCCCAGAAGATAAGAAACTGTTCTTATTTTTTTATCCAGAAATACTAATGCACACTGTGAACCTGAAGATATCCACAAAGGGCTGCAACAAATTCATTTTAATGGCCATTGTTTAAATGCCTCCTCTATTCAAGGCACAAGGAAAGAAAATACTTCAACAAAACATTACCTGACCTCATGGAATTCTCATTCTGTTTAGAGGTGGCAGGGGTAGTGGGGTGGGTTACTTTTGGGGGAGGGAATATGACAGGTCTACACTTAAGTAAATACAGTGTATGTGCAAAATATTTTATAAATGACTTTACATGGCAGAGCACTCTCAAGGTGTGAGAAGGAGGACTTGTGTTATAGGAAGGGATAGCTGAACCATTCCAAGAAGTTAAAGAGTCTTTGAAATGGAAGTAAGGTAGAAGGGTACACTCCCATCACTGACTGGGGAATAGAATGCAGAATAGAGGAATGGAAGCAGATGACCAAATGTTCTGCACAAGAAAAAAAGACCAAGTTAGTTTGAATGGAAGGGAGGAAAGCAGGAAGAAGTACGATGGCATATGAGCCTGGGAAGGCTGATGGGAAGCTTAATGTAGAGTCTGAATTGAAAAGTTGAGGGTGTAACCAAGATATATCAGCTGACTAATTGCTAGAAGAAAAAGACGGAAAAAGGAAGAAGAAAAAGAATTGTCAAAAGAGACCCAGAAGATATGGTAAGTCAAAGAGGACTAGAAATAATAGGTTCTGACTGCTCATCACCTCAGAAAGGGGAGAAGGTAAGGAGGGAAGCATAGAATTTGGAAGTCAAAACTTTAAATAAAGATCTTCTAGACAGAGAGAGAGAGAGAGAGAGAGAGAGAGAGAGAGAGAGAGAGAGAGAGAGAGAGAGAGAGAGAGAGAACACAAAGTGAATTCTTTGAGAGAAGTGACTAGAATATAGTGGGCATTTAATGCTTATTGGCTTGGATAAAAACAAAATAAAAAGGGAAGGGCCTGGGGTGGGGGTGGTGGGGAGAGAAGACAAGCATTATAACCATGTGAGGAAATCCAGAAACTAGATGGGGCAGGTATGATGGAGAGTATTTGGGTGAAGATCAAAAGAAGCAAAATCAATCAGCCAACAAGCATTTGTCAGGCAACTAACATCAATCAATACGCATTTATTAAGTGCTTACTTATGTGGTAGGCAATATGCTAGGTGTGGGGGTACAAAAAAAGATTCTCTGAGGCACTGAGCTAGGGAATCAAGCAACAATAGAAGAGACAACATCTAGTTAAATTTGTATACAAAAATATATACAAAATAAGCGCAATTAACAACAATGAAAAAGAATCTGGGTTCAACATCACCAAGTACAAAGAGAAGTGAAGGAAATGGCAAAGCAAAGTGAAGGATTTGCCTGGATGGTGGTCCTAGAGTTGAAATTTGCTTCAGGAGGTAATACATTAAAAAAAGATAGATGCTTCAAGAGTAGCTCTCAAAGGAAGGGGAAAGGTTGTCCAGTAACTGACTGGAGAGATGTGGGATATCACTCTTAGGAGAGCTGAGCAATCTGAGAACCAGCAACAGCTTATCAATATGTACATCTAAATGGATCATTAATAATGATCATTGCATGTATTGTATTGGAAAACTTCTGGAAAAGAATATGGTTCTTGCAGTCACCTGGAACCTATATATTCTTCCGTGTAACAATTTACCTGTATGGGTTCTCTTGTGAGCTTTCAGGTGAGAAGTCTTGGTGTAAACTTTGGTGCAACCTGTAACACAAGATAGAGCATGCGAATTTTCTTGAATCCAAGTGTCATTGTCATAAGTCAGTTTACACTATCATCTGTCCTGTGCCCTAGTGAAACAATTACTGTCTATACAACAGGCAGCCTTAACGCTTAGTTATTAGCTCCTCTATCTACAGTTTCAGATCTTACGAATGTTGCTTCCATCCCAGCCGACTCATCCATGAAGCTTTCCATGACACCCTTTTCTGAACATCACCTACTCCCCCAAACCTCTCCTTTCCCCAATCTTGGCTAGATAGAGAATGATCGTGATCTTTCAAAATGCTTAATGTAAGTTTCAAAAGTAATGTTTATCATGGAGCCTATTAAGAGCTAGTAAAAAGAGCTAATAAGAGCTACAGTGATAGAAACAAGGGGTCCAGGAATGAGTTTCCCAAACAAGGACAAGAAAAAGAAAGGGTTTTACATGCTAATTATAGACAATATAACCCTACTTTCTCATCTAAGGAAACCATACCACCTTCTGGCACTGGGACAGGCCCATAGACCCAGGGACAGCTACCTGGGGGACAAATGCTTGATAGATATTCCTTCACCATCACTTCTTTCCCCTTCCAAGGATTTTCCCAAAGCATTCCTGCAAAACTGCTCCTTGGGCCCCTCAAACACTCACCTCTCCCACAAACAGTTTGTTGTACATTTGCTCTGAGGTTTGCCTCCATCCTGCATGCTATGAGTAGCTAAGCTTTTCTTTCCTTTGCTCTCATCCTTCTGAGCCTTCAAGACCCAGGAACAAAGAAGGAAGATGAGCCTCCCCATATATTGTGCTATTTCTTGACTAAACCACTAGTATCAAGACACAGCTGGTATTTCCAGTGCAGCCTAGAGCCATTAGATTCTATTGTCTGCCCCTCTTGGTCCTTAGTTTCCCACACCTCGCTATTTAGTACGAAGTTTCTTCTCAAGAATTCATTTGGTCTCCTGTTTCACTTGTTCCCCTCTTCTCTTTGTACAATATGTGAACTATTAACCTTATAAATACAAATTGTTAGTTGTAGTAGATAGTTCTAGGAATCATGTCATAGCTTGCAAGTATAAGTCTTATGGCATTTGTGCATACCTGGATAATCACAGCAATGAATTCTCTTTTTGTCTAAATCTTGCTGGTTTTGTTGGCAGAATTTTGGTGCTGGGATAATAAGGTGCCTTAAGGGCAAGTGCTCCAGGTTAACAGGAACTGGTTGGAACTGGGGTACCTGTACGAATCTCAGGCCATAGATTGCTCCAGAAGGTAATGGGGACGAGATGTCGTTGATCATTGCAAGCTGGTTCTCTGGACTTCTGGGCTGTGAGTTTGGTGGCGATGGTGGCAAAGCTAAACCTGAGACAGAATAAAATTGTCCACAACATCCAAAGCTTCCTTGCCCGTGGGGAATATTTAGGAAAAGCCTCTGCTCCTTTCCAGGCCTAGGTTGCTGGAAAAGAGTAGTAGGACCAGTACTCTGAGTAACCGGAGAAATGTCCTCAAGGCCATTTGTGACTTCTGTGCTCTCTGTTGGTTGGGCAGCCATTGAAACATCAATACCCACACTACTTTCTTGCTTGGGCAGCTGAAATAACTGGGTCTGTTGTGGAGCTGGATACAGGGACATATCTCCAGGTATCTCCTGCTTCACAAATATAGTGTCCATGGCCATCGGCTTCGGGACCCTGAACACATTGGTGAATTCTGGCAAACTTGGTGCAGAGGAGACCACCGAGGAGCAGGTTGGCACAAAACTGGCTGCAGTTTCTGTATTAATCTTTGGACAATTCAGGAAAGGTTCGGGGGATCTCTCCAGCCCCACATGAAGATGCCTCGCATTTGGCAGCATCACATTGATATTCGTATTGTATAAAGAAGTGGGGAACTTCTCTGCTGCAAAATAGTCACCCACCTCTGAGGTGCACTCATGGGACTGTTTCTGTTCCATGGCCACTGACACCAGAGACACCTAGTTGGAAAAAAAATTACATCAAAATGTACATATATGGGCCAGGCATAGTTTAAGACTTATAACCACTGATAATCATTTAATATCAATTTAGTAACTTCAATAAGGGCCAGAGCCTGAGCTTATGATCAACCAGAAGAGCCTGGACCTAAGCCTCTTTGTTCTCTGAGTTTGCTCTGAGAATAACTCTTCCTATTGTCAACAAGGCTAGTTGGGGCTGACAAGAGCATTCTTTCTTATATGGCTATTAAGGATGAGACTCTTAACCTGAGACACTATCTTGAATAATGAATAATGTGTCTTTTTCTTATCTTAATATTTTATGGACATATACTACGTTATGGCATGTCAATGGTAAATTAAAGAGAGATCCTGGGTTGTAATTTCAATCAACACTTTGTCAATTGTCTTATTGCATTTACAACCTATAACAGACATGGAGATCATAAAATTGAGTAACAGAGACATGCTGAGTTGTTACTGTTGTAAAAATATATCTAAGCCTTCTCATTCTTGTGTTCACTCAGATTTTATCTGCCTCCATACCTGTAAGTATGCTGCTAGCTTTAAGGGAATAAACAGTGTGAATTTACATATTACCTAGCCTGTTTGCCTCTTTTAACCGAACTATCATGTGCACAGGGATGGTGCCATGAACTGCGGATGGAACTGATAGAATGGCAGAACATTACCCCAACCTCATCAATGCTAATGATTCAGTCTTCTCAGGATTCATTTTTTCCTGGAATCTTAACCTTGAAGAGTCAGGTAATTTCTCCCTATTCCCAGCTTCCCAAGGATTCCCACTGGTTTGGTTGAAGTCTGAAATTTCCCTTCAAACTAGCTCTGGGTGCAGGGATCAGCTCTGCAGTCAAACACTCTGTAAAAATCTCCTGGAAGTACTGATTGATCTCAGGAAAATAAGCACAAGTACTGCCAGCGCTAGTGTCAGTTAACTAAAAGATAGCCCCAAATTATGTTAGCCACAATAGGGGTCTTTAGAACCAGTCAAAGTTACTTTCTCTTAAAAACAAATTAAGTTTGAAGGGCAATAAAACATCTAGAAAACAGAGAAAATGTTTTCACCATGGGTTTCCTGAGATGGCTGAGTGACAACAAAAGGCACAAGCCTCTTCCCTGGAGGTGATGCTTCAGCATCACCCTTGTTATTGGCAAATTCCTTCCACCTCACTCTCCCCTCTTGTCTATCAACCCCAGACATACCTGTTCCTCCACTCTCTCTGCCCTATGTCTTGTCTCCTTCCTCCCTCCCTTCCCTTAAAGGGTCTGATTCTGGGGAAGAGAACTGCATTTTGCCATTTCCTCCTCCTCCCTCCTTGCCTTCCCTGCTCAAGTCCTGAGAAGGATAACTCTGTTCAGCTGCTATTGCCTTCTGGAGGACAGCTACACTCTGGATGTAGGTTATGGAAAGTCAGAAACATCAGGGATGCCAAGGGTTCCCCCAAAGACCATAGAAGTTCTCTGAGCAAAGGTTGCAGGATCCATCCCTGTCAGGTCTTAGATCATTGCAAATTCCCCAACCCCCTTTCCTTGGAATAATTATAGCCAATTCAAGATAAGGATTTCTAACAAGCCTCTAACTCTCCCTCTCCCTGTTGTCAAGTGGTGAACTCAGTTTGTATTTGCCCTGTTAACTGTCAATTTGTCTGTCAGTGTGTGTGTGTGAGTGGGTGTGCTGTGAATGAAACTATTACTTCACAAAATTTAAAATAGAGATAGCCAGAAATTTCTAAGGGCTGCACCTAGGGAACCAAGCAAAACTGTAAGATTTGTTTCTTTGTAATTTCTGGTCTGGCTAGCTTGGGATTGCAATGGAAACAGAAAGAGCTAAAACATGTTAGCAGATTCTGGGATTAATCATTAAAATATTTGGAAACTGATTAGTTGGAATTTCAGGAGAGAACTCTTGAGACTATAGGTAACTCCAGAGACTCTCACTCGTGCTGAAATACCTCTTCCCAAGCCTGATTACTTATCATTCCCCACTCCTCCCCAGAGTTAAGAAGGTGTCTCGGTGTGGGAATTTTTAACAGCCCTAAGGGTCCTTGTTAACTCGTCTCATCCCTAGATCAGATTAAGAGAAGAGAATGCTGGAGAATTGCAGGGAAAACTTAAATCACGCTTCCCACCTGGCAAAAGGAGGGGAAGGCAACTCACAGACTGGCAGTGATGCTGACATTTTGTGCCCCTGGGCACTTTGTAGCCCACCCTTCTAGGCAAAGCTTAGAAATGTTGCCCAGGTCCTATACTTTCTGCCCACCCTGTCCCAGCAGTTGCAAACTGCCCCAGGATCGATAAATTCAAGAGTTGTAGAGGAAGAGAGAGGTGGATGGATCCGGCCTGTGGCAAGCATTCCCTAAGCCCTGCCTCCAAGAATTATCAGCACTGGGATGCCAGCTTCTGCTCTTGGTAAACTTCACACTTCTCTGTTCCAGTTGAAAAATGTATTTTATCTCTGTTTTACCCATTTCCTGATTTGTAAAGGGAAAATAATAATGGTTGTTGTTTTGGGATCAAAATGATATAATCATTTCAAAATGCTTAACATCATGACTGGCATACGTTAGAAACAACATTTTTAATGTAATTGTTAACTTTGAAGTGGTCTTTAATACCAAAAGTAATAAGTTGAATAATTTCTATATGTGATAATCTGGAAATGCAATGGATGTCATCTGAAGGTTATTGTTTCTGTATTTCTAAAGTTCTTTTAGATTGTGAAATTTGAGAAGGCCCTGGTGTGCTAGAAATGGTATTACACTAATTTTAATCTTATTTTGATATACATAAATTGAGTTTTTTTTTAAAGGGTGTGATAAAAAGTGATAATTTGAAACTGTTATGTTTGGTTATAAACAGGGAATAATAATAACAGTGGTGACATTTACTGTGATAGCAGATTTTCCATTTAAAATCTTGTCTTTTATCAGAATATATATGGTAGTTTAAAGTTATAGCTTCAACATATTAATGATGAAATGAGTGATTCTATGGGCAAAGTAGTTTAGAGAAGCATTCACCTAAATTGATAATGGCATGTTTCAAGTATCGAACACGTAATAATTTTCTGGGCATTGTTACATTTCTAAATCGTGTAATTTGGAAAACAGATGTATCAGCGCACATTACTGGTTATCAGCAATATTACTGAAAAAGCAATTAATCTTGTGATCTGGATGTTAGACTAAAAATGGTACAAAAAAATAAGAGTGTGACTTTTCAAGCCTGTTTCATCTAAAGAAAGGCCTGGTAAACTGTTATTGTGACAAGGCTAATTTAATTGGGTATGTTCCTCTTGACTTACAAAAATGAAGCATCCTCTCCATTATACCTTTTTAACTAAGGAACTTTGTAATATCTAGGAATTCTGTGTAATCCTTTGGGAATAAATGCCAGACCAGCATTTTGCAACAACTTAGTTTTTAGAATTTTGCCCTTGAGGAAGAGAGAGGTTTCTTCCTTGGTCTAAAGGTGAAGCTTTCAGCTCCCTTTGACCAAAAAGAGAAAACAGTAATCATTTAATATCAATTTAGTAACTTCAATAAGAGCCAGAGCCTGAACTAATAATCAAACAGAAGAAAAGCCTGATCCTAAGCTTCTTTGTTCTCTGAGTTTACTCAGAGAATATCTCTACCTATGTCAACAAGGCCAGATGGGGCTGACTTAAGAGCATTCTTTCCTCTGTCCATGGCCATTGAGGATGAGACCCTTAACATGAGACACTATCTTGAATAATGTGACTTTTTCTTATCTTAATATTTTGTGGACATATACTATGTTATGGCATGTTATCGGTAAATTCAACACAGAGATCCTGGGTTGTAATTTCTATCAACACTTTGTCAACTCTCTTATTGCATTTACAACCTATAACAGACATGGAGATCATAAAATTGAGTAACAGAGACATGCTGAGTTGTTACTGTTCTAAAAATATATTTAAGCCTTTTCAGACAGTCAGATTTTATTTGGCTCCATATCTGTATGTATGCTCCTAGCTTTAAGGGAATAAGCAGTATGAATTTACATATCACCTATCCTGTTTGCCTCCTTTCACCAAATTTTCAGGTCGACACCATTGATCATATTTCTTGTCACAGCAGGGAATCAAGCAAAAGGAAGTGCCCTCACAGGAGAGGAGGGACAGGTTAGGATTCCTAATATGACTTTTGAGACCTTTCCTGTTCCAAGATTCTGTAATTCTGTAATGTATAATCTGATCCATGAGTTAGAACACCATTATAGAGAATACCAAAATGGGTAACAGGACCCCTTCCTAAGGAATCTATCATGATATCCAAACTGGAAAGAGAATACTGGGATTCACCTCCCCACAGATTTCATTTTTTTGAGAGGTCCTAAAAGACCATGGAGTCTAATCCTTCATGTTGCAAGAGAGGAAACTGAAAAGAAGAGAAAGCAAGGGAATCCAGGAAGTAAGTCAGGCTTTGAGCCCAGGTCTTCTGCTCCAAATCCACTAAACATACAAAGCATAATAACTTTTCAAGCTATTTGTTCTCCATATACTTTGTATAATGCCACTTGCACTAAATCATTGAGCCATGATATACTTCTTTTAAAACTGCACACATTCACCATCGGAAAGGTCCTATCTCTCTTTGTTCCTCCCTCCGTTTCTCTGCTCTCTTCTCCCAATTTCAGATTCCTCCTCTTTGCAAGGGGGATGGGGTAGAAGTAGAAGTGGGAGTTTGTACTATCTGTACTCTGATGTAGTCCAATTGTGCCTCTTAGACCCTAAAATCCCATAATCCAAGAATCTGATAGTAAGCAATAATGAAAAATTCAAAATACATGCTTTCTGCTTCCAGTGATTTCATTTCTCTAACTTTGAGACAAGACATATTTGCCTCAGGTTATATTTTTCTAGACTGTAAGGCATCCTGGTTTTCTGTATTTCAGGTAAATCACAAACTGTCATTTTGGTGATCATGAAATCCTTGTTAACCAGCATTGCAAAGTAGTTGAATGAGGACAAGATGTGGGAAAGCTATTAAAAACAAGACGAAAATGCCCTCCCTTGCCCCAATCTTATTTCCTTAGACTGCAGGGGTGGGGAACTTGTAGCCTTGAGGCGATTTGTGGCCCTCTAGGTCCTGAAATGTGGCCCTTTTGCCTGAATCCAAACTTCACAGAACAAATTCCCTTAATGAAAGGATTCATTCTGTAAAACTTGGACTCAGACAAAGGTTGTGCTGAAGGACCTAGAACACCACATGTGGCCTTGAGTCCATTGGTTCCCCACCCCTGCCCTAGAGTAAAGATAACTAACTATAGTTAAGCAATTTGAGGAGAAACTTTTTTTCTCTTTCTGAGAACCAGAATTTGAAACCCATTAGGTATAATCTTTACTTTTAGTACAAAGTTTCATTTTCTCTTACCTTAATACAATGAACAGGTATTCAGAATCTTCTTGCTTCCCCTTTCCCTCTCACACATGAGAAAGTAGTACCTCAAATGAACACTGTATGAAAAGAATCTTCAGCTCTTGCCTAGCAACACCTTAGAACTGATGATGCTGAGAACTTTGGCTGTATGACATCACTATACTCCCTTGGCAATAGCTCTCTCTGAAAAAGATGATCTTTTTGACTTCTTGTAGTTGTGTCATTTCTCTTAAGGAACTGGATGATAAAGAGGCTGTGTAAAATATCAAAGGGCCTTACCTTAGGGAATATGGTAGCTGAGAAATAGTGACGTTATTCTAACAGAGAAATACTTAGAAATAATCTGTTTATTAGAAGGAAAAATCACAAACTGGATAGTATTTTTACTTTATGTAGTCTATTGGATCCCTTTTCTTTCAGATCCCCCAAATCACAATCAAACTTTTAGAATAAAAATGGCATCCAATAACACATATGTTAGTTGTGCTGTGTGAATGAGGATGTATTAAGAGTAGTCTACTAAATCCATATGTGAAACATTCTCTAACATCATTGTGTATATAGAGTTATGCATGGCGAAATATGAGGGAAAAGAGAAGTATAGGAAAGAAAGAGGATAGAAAAAAGGGTGGAAGGGAAGTAACAGGCAGTCTGAGAGAGGGGAAATGATGAAGGAAGAGAAGCAACATTAAGGAAGAGGGCAGTATAGAAGTGAAGCAGAATTGAAATTAGTGAAAGAAGAAATGAGGAAAGGAACCACAAATGTAACAGCAAAAGTATTTTGAACTTAAATAAGAAGTTTTTAATAGCATATAGGAAAAAAAGGAAAAACAGGAAGCAAAAGAGGATTGAAAATACAAAATACAAGGAAGAAATCTAGGGAGAAAGGAAAGAAACATTTGTGGAAGTATAAGAAGAATACAAGGAAGAGGGAAAACAGAAGGAAGGAATGAGGGAAGGAAGGATGAAAAGAAGAGGAGGGAGGTAGACAGTGAGGGAAAATGAAGGAAGGAATAAAGGAAGGAAGGTCATAAGGACAGAATGCAGCAGGGTTGAGAGGAAGCAGTAAAAGAACAAATGAAGAAAGGAATGAAAAATATATGTAACGAGAAAAGTGTTTTTAAAAACAAAGTAGGCACTAAGAGAAAAACAGGATGGAAAAGACAAAGAGGATAAAAAAATAAGCCATGTAGATGGCTTAAAAAATAAGCAAGGAAAGTACGTAGTGAAAGAGATAGTGATTTGGAATGAATGGAAGAGTAAAGGGAAGAAATACAAAAATAGCATTTTTTGGAAGGAATGGTGGAAAGAAAGATGGAGAAAAAGGAGCATGGAGAGAGGAAAAGGAAAGAATGAAGCAAGGAAAGAAGGAAGGAAGGAAGCAAAGAAGGGTGTAAGAAAGGTAAAAAGAAACAGAGGAAATTAGGATGGAAAGAAGGAAGAGAAGTAGGTAGACAGGGGGAAATGATGAAAGAAATAAGAAAGGAACAAATAAAGGAAGATATTGAGGAAGGAAGAAATCTGGAAATGAAGTGGAGTTGAGAGGAAGCAGTGGAAGAAGAAATGAGGAACAGAATAATAAGTGAATGTAATGACAAAAGTATATTAAAATGGAAACAATTGTTTAAAACAAGATAGATAAAAGAAAACCAGAAAGGCGTGGAGACAAGGAAAGGATGTGTTGAAAAAGGAAACAATTTAGGATGAAGAGTTACGTGAATCAATAAGAAAGGCGCAAGTCCATTTGTCCTTTGGTATTGCTTCATTCTTTCCATTCTGTCCCTCACTGTTTTGCCACCATCCTGGGTGCCATCTTCCAGGAATCTAAAACAAAAACCATTCCTTTCTCTCCCTGAAAACTCTATGAACCTCGTGAAACTTCTGATCCCAGCTTATTATTATTTTTTGAACTTTGGGCTTGTGTTTACCTCATTCTGCCTCCTGGGCACCTCAATAGTGTCAGTTAGCTGCAGTACTTATAAATGGACTCCATGGTCACATGTGAAGGTCCTGTTAGCTTTGAGAAAATCAAGCTTAGGGAGACATGCTAGCTATCTTCAATTACTGAAGGGGCGACATTTGGAGGAAGCATTGGATTTGTTTTGTAGGCTGGACTGGGTGACTAGGTCGTAATTCTAAAATTTGGTGACTGGACTTGGGACAAGCAACACGGAAAGTTCCAGAGGCCCCAAGATGCAGCAAGGGTAGAAGGTACAGAAGTCCGCCTTATGAGAGTTGTTAGTTACCTCACAAAAAGGGAGCCAGGAAGGGATAAATCACTGCCACTGCAGAGGGGTAGTGGGCCTAAGGTTAAGAGTGGAGCAGGCATTCTGGGTTACTTCTGGGGACGGGTCAGCATTTGGCCATGAAGGGAAAAGCAGAAGGGATAATGGCACAAAAGTTTGAGGGTGGCATTGCTTGGCACTAGCTCTAGCTGGGGTGTTTGGGACAAAGATGACAAAAAAGTATTCTAATCCGTTGTAGCTGAAGATGTGAAATGATTTAATTTTGGACCAAGCCCCAAAGGCACTAAACTGTTCCCACCTGCAAAGTCAGCTTCTTGTGCTGAGTCAGTCTTTGGATACATAACCCAGCCAGCCAGATGGCTTTCTGTATGCACACTAATCCCACCTGTAATGAGGAAGGAGCTGAGGTGGCATTAACTCCATCTCCTCTTTGATTATATGTGGCAGTCAACATACTTCTGTCCTTGTATGGAAGCTGTTTACTCCTGTCCATAAAAAGCAGCACGCAGTTTAAATCTGGCTGGCTGCATTCTAATTGCTTGCTACCTTGGTGTGCTCCTTTATCT
Source organism: Phalanger gymnotis (assembly GCA_028646595.1). NCBI lineage: Eukaryota > Metazoa > Chordata > Mammalia > Diprotodontia > Phalangeridae > Phalanger > Phalanger gymnotis. Next base: position 56,716,207 of record CM053628.1, on the reverse strand, counting down.
TATTTCCTGAAATTGCTGTCTTGACCAGGAAGAGACCAGAACCAGGATTTTCTCTTAACATATACTCTTTAACCCAGTGATACTACTACTGACTACGTAACTCAAAGAAATCAAAGATTCAGAAAGCTCTTAAATCTACTCCCCTGATAGACATAATGGACACAAGATGCAGAATGAAATATACACTTCTGATGTATCCAAAGTAGAAGTTTGTTTTGCTTAACTGCAATAATTTAGCACAAATATAGGATGGGTGCTGTGTTGGTGCATACACTGTTTTGTTTTGTCCACATAGGCTATGTGTGTCCACATGGGTCTGTCTAAACATGGATTGCAGGAATGCATGAATAGATGAGTCTAGAGCCTTCTCCACCCACCATTCTCCAAAACAATCATTGATCCACATGCATGGAGGTTGAGGCCAGGGGCTGGTTGCTGCTCTCCGCAGCAAAAGGGGGTGCTAGGCTAGAATTATATCTGCTCACTTAAATATTGTGTTAGACTAGGGGAAACTTATTTTAGGTTCAATTTGCTCCTGGACATTATTCCTCAAAGCAGGAGTGCCACAATCTACGAATCTAAGGTTCGACTCCCATCCCCCACCCCCAATACCAGTTCCATAATAAACATACAAGGCAATTAATGAATAAACCATTTATCTAAATGAATAGCAGAATAGAAATCAGAGAAGGTACACATGTGGAAATACAGCAGACAATGTAGAGTGGATGAGTTCTTCCACTGGGAGTGAGACAACTCAGCTCAAGTGAGAGTCAGTCTCAGATATCACCCAAGGAGAAATTCCCTGAAGTCTTTATGGTTGGAGGTGACAGCTCCTCTACATGTGGGCTTCTTCCCAGGATCTTTCTCTCTCTTCAGACCTAAAGAGAGTCTGAAACTGTGTGTCTTCTCTCTTCAAGTTGAAAGCCAGAAGTCCAGCACATCTGCTCTCTCCTAAGAAATAAGTATCTCCCAAAGGAGAATCTTACACAATCAGGCTTTGAGGGGCATGAGTGGCACAGAGAATCGATTTTATTTTTATTATGGTGAGGAAAAGGGAAAGACTCTGGAGGATAGTGATTATGAATAGAAAGAGGACAGAAAGAAGGAAACGGGCAAGGAAAGAAGGAAGGAAAAGAAAGAAGGGAGGGAGGGAGGAATGAGGAAAATAGAGGAAAGATGAAGGAATGAAAGGAAAAAGGAAGCAAAGGAAGAAAGAAGAAGGGAACAGAGAGAAGATAGGGGAGGAAGAAAGAAAGGGAAGGGAGCAAAGAAAGAAAGGAACAAGCACATATTTGAAACATTCTCAAAATACTGTGCTAAATGTAACATAGAACTTTAAAAAAAACAGCAACAAGCTGTATGTAACAGAGATTCATGGTCAGATATACAGTCACATTGTTCTTTTCTTTGTATACAGAATTGTTTGTGTCTGTTGAAACTTGTGAAGTCCTTAAAAAAGGCATGAAGGACAATTTGTAGGCCCCTGTAATAGTCCAGACAAAAACTGCTGTGAGAAAAGTACCCTGTATATCTTAAATTGATACTAAAGTGTGACAATCAGTCATTCACACCAAAAGCTCTTGACATCATTGACCAGCCCCTGCTCCTATAACATTTTTCTTTCTTTTATTAAACACCCAGAATATAATGAGGAATCAGGAAGACCTGAATTCAAATCCTGACTACATGTGTGAAACTGAGGAAGTCACAGCCTTTATCAATCTCAGTTTCCTCACCTATAAAGGGGTACTAATAATAGGGATGATAATAGTATTGCCCCAAAGATCTGTAGCAGGAATCAAATAAGAAAAAAACTGTGAAGTTGAACAGCTTCTGGAAACTAATTAATGGCTATGGTTTGGGAAAAAAAATCTCCAACTGAGACAGCAATCTGGGCAGGAGGGCAAAGGGAATAAATACATAGGGCTGGACCAGCAGTGGGGATGGCACCTACCTGAACTGCATAAAAGTTTTTAAAGAAAAGGTTTGCCATTCCTATGGATTTTCAAAGTACGGCCAAGACGCTTCTTTGCTGTAACCAGTCCTTTTTTGGGACGCTTTCCTGGAGGAAGGAAAAGTAACAAATGATGGAAGCCACAGACAAATATAGAAGTAACACAGAATAAACAGGAGAGATGCAAGCTGTTTATTCCTCTATCACCATCTATCTTATCTATATCACCTACCCAACTATCATCACCTATTTTATCTAATCTGTCATCTGTTCATCTATCTACTGTACGAATAATGATTTCTTATGTCATTTGGAAAAATTATTATACTGTTTAAATCCACCCTTATGGGGCTGTCCACGCCCAGGTTGTCACCTCACCCATGTGATTCTTAGGAAATATTAATTCTAATCTCCACTGATTTGTTCTACTTTCCCCGACAAGGGACAAGCACACAAAGGCACAGAAGGCCTGTGATCAAAGGGAAGTTTCCTCCTTTTCATATAGGAGGCTGTCCATATCGAGGGAATTAATTCAGCCTTGCAGCAGACGGTGTAAGTTGCCTTACACTGGCACCAATGAAGACTCCTCATCGGCCCTTAGTAGCCTTTCCCTTAGCGGATATGCATGGCAAGGGATGGAACGTACATAGAGAAAGGCCCCAGGAAATGCAGTTACTCTCATTGTAGAAGTAGTAAATGGCTGGGGTTGGATTCGCATTCAAGTGTGGGTTAGTGGACAAGGAACTGGATTTAAACTCTGGACAATTTGGACTCAAATTCCATCTCAAGCATGTATACTAGCAGGGTGACCCTTGACAATTCATTTAACCTATCTGGTCCCTAAGATCTCTATTAGTTTTAAATCCATGATGGTAGGACTCCAAATAGAGCCTCTTTGCACATCACGTTATTTTCTAGCCTGAACGACAAAGGCTAGCATTGATCATATACTATATCATTCTCTGGTTGTTTCAAAGAAGTGAGTATTATCTCTTTTGCCTCACCAGGAGTGAGTTCTCCAAGGGCAGAATACTTCTCTTTCTTTCTCTCTCCGCACAGACCAGACTAGACCAGAATAATAGGTCTTCAGTGAAGCTTATTCCTTTTGAGTGATAGTCTTCCTTCATTGCTCAGAAGCCACACTGCTTGGATTTGACTCTGCCGCTATTGTTCATCACCCATCCCACCCAGAAAACTTTTTGTCAAGATATTCTTTATCACTGAGCTCATAGCAGCTTTAATACTAACATATAGCAGTATCCCCAGTTACTCACAATGCATCAGTACTCTCATTAGAAGGTCTCTGCCTTTCTACTGGAGCACTAGAAGGCAGAACAACAACAAGGAAAAAATCCTCCCAAAGCCTCTATAGAAAGAGGGCCAAGAAACCCAGACAACTCTTCACCATCCATCAGCTGTACCCCTTGGAATCACCTTCAACATCATCACGCACTCTCACCCTGACTTTTCCTCTTTCTTTGTGTGTTGTCTTCCAACAAGGAATTGTCTTTACCTTTCTTATTTGAATCTCCAGCACTTAGCACAGTGCCTAATGCATAGCAGGTGCTAAATAAATGTGTATCATATTGAGTTATGTTGTATTGCATTGCCTTGTGGTCTACTGTACTTTTTCCTTTTCTAACGAATTGTTATTCAGTTCTGTGATTCTACGCCCTAGAAGTATGCTAGTGACCCAGAGCCAAGGAGAAAAGTAAAGATGACAATAATATTTGAAGTGGCATTTATATAGCACTTATAGGTTTACAAAATACTACATATGCCTGACTTCATTTGGTTAATCATCCCTCAATAACCCAATTCTTAATTGTTACTGGTTCACACCAGTGTAATAACTCTTGAAGCCTCAAGTGACATGATACATAGTATTTATGCAGAAGCATAGTTACCATTTATTTGGGATGCTGTACAAAGTAGGGATTTTGTTGTTGTTCAGTAGTTATTTCTGACTCTTTGTGATTCCATCTGAGGTTTTGTTGGCAAACAGTGGAATATTTTGCATTTCCTTCTCCAGCTCATTTTACAGATGACGGAAACTGAGCCAAGCAAGGTTAAGTGACTTGCTCTGGGTCACACAGCTAGTAAGCATCTGAAGCCAGATTTGAACTCAGGAAGATGAGTCCTCCTGACACCAGGTCCAGCACTCTTATCTGCTGCACCACTCAGCGGCCAAGTAGGGATATTTAACCTCAATTTTTAATTGTGTGAGTGAATTCTTATTACCCTCTCACACTTTTATCCAGAAAGAGCATTGGACTTAGAATCAGAAGACCTTGATTCAAACCTTGGCTGAAGCTTCTTCTATGAAACCAAAGAATTTGATGAAATGATGTTTAAATTCCAAGTCCTGTCAACTCCCCATGCCCTCTTCTAAAAACAGAAGTAGGAGTGATCACACGGCCTACCTTGTGTCATCTGGTCCCCATGGGAGCTGACTGATGGGCGCTCTTGTGGCAACAAGACACCAGGGGCCATTGGTGTGATGCTCTGGTTCACCTGAGCAATCCCGAACATCTTGGGCTGAGCACTGTATGCGTGATCAGCTAGGCTGGCCCAAAAAGGTTCCTGTTTAGGAAGAGCAGGCACAGTTATGAGTTGGAGGAATAGCTCTGTGGTGATAAACTTGGGGTCACTGATGCTCTTGAAGAAAAATGCTACAGACCATTAGCCATTGGATTCCTCTTTAAGTATTTCCTTTCCTAGGTTTTCAGTTGTCCCTGAAATACAAAGCAGGTAGAAAGAGAAGCCCTCTGTATGCAGAATGCAAAGAGCAGCACCCTATGCAAAGGACTTCCAGTGCTGTTGGGCCTTTACATACAGGAGCCTTACTTACTTCTTTTGGACTGCTGCTAGAACCAAGTTTAAGAATAATTCCTGTTCTGTCCTTGACTTTAAACATGAACACATATAAAGAAGGACTCTCACCATTTACTTCCAAATCTTCCCCTCCTGATTTTCATGTCATCAGTGAATTCCTCATTTACTCTGCTCTTCAGTCTGAGAATCTCAGTCACCCATGTTTCTTCTCTACCTGCCTTGAATCTACATCTCTTTAGTGGCTATGTTCTACAGATTCAAAAAATTCTACATATCTCCTCCATATTTTACTCTCATAAAGCTGCCATCCTACTGATCAATTGAAAAACATTTATTAAAAACCTAACATATGCCAGGTGCTGTGCTAGCCAGAGACGGATAAATTTGATGAATACAAAAAAATTCCTATTCAGCTTATGTCCCATACAAGGGGACTACAAGCATGTAAATGCACACAAATACACACAGAACGTGAAGGAAATAAATAATAAATACAAAATAGCTTGAGAGGGAGGGCACTAGCAGTTGAGAGGTTAAAGAAAGGTTTCACCTATAAGTTGGCCCATGAACTGATGAAGAGAAAGTGCATTCCATGTATTCCAGGCAGACAGTTAGGCAAAGAGATGGGAAATGATATGTTGCCTGTGAGGTACAAAAAAGGGTCAGTTTTGCTTATGGCAGAGTATGGGAAGGGGAGTTGATGCAGTTGGAAAAATAGGTTTGTGCTAGGTTGTAAAGGACTTTAAAAGCTAAAGAGGCATTTATATTTTATTGCAAAAGCAAGGAAACGCCATTGGAGCTGACTAGGAGACTCACATGGTCAGATCTGTTTTTAAGGAAAATCACGTGTAGGATGGACGGTGAGAGATTTGAAGCAGAAAGAGCACTTAGGAGGCAAGTAGTGAAGAGGGTCTACACTAAGGTGCTAGATTTGAGAAGAGATAAGGGATTATATGAAAGAAATGTTGTGAAGATACAAACTGCAAGATTAATAACTGACTAGCTATGTGGGGTGGGAAAGAGTGAGGAGTCAAAAATAATGTTGAGTTTATAAAGCTGGGAGACTGAAAAAATTAAAGAAAAGTGGAAGGATCTGAAGGAAAGATAACAGCTACTCTTTTAGACACTGTATCTCCAGAACATTTGATTTGAAACGTCTAATAGGCAATTAACAACTGACAGGAGCTTGATGTTGTGTACAACCACTTGTGTATAACTGCAGGTTAAATGTTGACCCAAACAGATGTTTTTTGGAGTAGCATCCCTATCCCTACTCTCTCTTCTGTGGCTTTTCATGACTCTAGTGTTGACTGCCTCTTCTAGAACATCTTTGATTGCTCCTTCTCAAAGTCTTCTTTATGGGGTAGGAAGTCCTTACCACTACTTCTCTGGACTATTGCAAAGGCCTCCTAACTGGCCTCTCCCTTCTGCAATCCACCTTCCATAGAATTATCAGTCCCTGCCTCATTAATCTCTACTAGCTCCTTCTGATTATTACTACTGACAGTAAATAGGGAAGTTAGGTGGCACCATAATGGATAGAGTGCCAGGTCTGGAGTCAGGAAGACTCATCTTCCAGAGTTCGTACCTGGCTTCAGACACTTAGTAGCTATATGAGCCTGGGCATGTCACTTAACTTCAGTTACGTTGTCTCTGTTTCCTCAAATGGAAAATGAGCTGGAGAAGGAAATGGCAAACCACTCTAGTACCTTAACCAAGAAAACCCCAAATGGGGTCACGAAGGATAAAGACGGGTCTGAAATAACTGAACAAGACAGATAGTAAATAATATCAAATGTTTAAATAGTATCAAAATGTAATACTAAATAATTCATAACAATAGCATTTACATAGTGCTTGAAGGTTTGTAAAATTCTTTACAAATTTCAGCTCATTTTATCCTCACAACTCTATTTATAGATGAGGAAGCTGAGGCAGGAGTTAAGTGACTTGCCTAGGGTCATACAGCTAATAAGTGTCTACGGATAAGTTTGAATTTGTCTTTGTGAGTTCAGATCCAGAGCTCAAACCTGGATGACTTGTTTCCAACACAAATTCCTCTTTTAGCATTTGAAGTCCCTTATGTCTTGGTTGCCATCTACTTTGTCCAGCTTATTGTATGTTACTCCTCTACCCTGTTACTCCACTGCACATTCAAAATGTACAATCAAACAAAACTTCTTCGAAATCTGCAACCAATCACATCCTATTTCCCATTTCCACACCTTTGCAGTTGCAGTCATGTGTGGAATGCACTTCCTCCTCCTCCAAACATCTTAGAATCCTTGAAGTTCAGCTTCAACTGCCCCTCCTAGATGAGAAATTTCCTGATGTCCCCTGTGGTTAGTCCCTTTCTCCAAAATTATTCTGTGGAAAATAACAACGACAACAGCAACAACATGTGTAACCCCATTAGCATTTCTGATGGCTGGGTTTTTTTCTTTTTTTCGTCTATTTTATCTTCCAGTGTCTAACATAGAGCCTGGTATATGGTAAATTTTTAGTTACTGATTGAGTAACTGGTCAATTCTAAACATTCATCCAGGGTGGTTGCCTTTAGGTGGCTTCCTGCCTTTTTGAAAGCTGACAACTTACTTACATGTTGTGCTAAATTTTCTACTGTGCCAGTCAATCTTGTCTCCACGGAGGATTCTTCCCTAACTAGCCGGTCTCTCTTGGGGAGGCTTGGGACCACTCGGGCTGTAAACAAAAGGGTCACAAGTGAGAGTAATTCTCTAGGGTGGGGGTTCTTAACCTCAGGTCCCCAAGCCACAAAAATTGTTGCGGGTATCCTAAAACCTTATTTATGTTCATGGCCACTTTGAAATTGCTGTCAATTCACTGTATTCTTCCTGTCTACAGATTCATTTAGCTGGCAGCTGGGCTGGGCAGCTCTGTGGCCTAGTAATCATTCAAGACACCCGATTGTGAAATCGCAGGTTCATCTATCACTGACCTAGATCTCCATCTACAGACACTTCCCAGGACTCCTTATCTATAATTGTTTGTGGGTCAAAATAGAGAAAGAAATGAGTTGTTTTCATTCTTAGAGTTTACAAAGCCA
>CM053628.1:56696145-56708251 GCA_028646595.1 Phalanger gymnotis | reverse complement strand
ATGAGCAGAGAGGGTCTTTCTTTTATTCTTCTCTTTATATTTACTTTTTAAGCATTTTGTTATGAAGTAAAGGCAGGCAAATGTAATATGTGGTATAAGTGGCTTTTTAAATAAGGCATTTTAAAATAGCTTTGTGAGAAAGTTGCTAATGATATCAGAACTGAGAACCAATAATTCTTGCAAGGCATAAAAAGCCTCAAGAATACGCACGGAAGTTTAGAAAGTACACAATTCCAGAGCTGCTGCTAAAATCCATGTGCCACTAAAAGTATTAAAATGTTAGATGCATTATAAAACTGACCTCACATTATTTACTTGTCACACAAATTTCTTCAATATCTTTCAGTTTAGTTAACATACAAATTACTTACTTTATGTAAAAATTAATGAAACTACTTAAAAGCCATAAAAATTTTGCTTCGAAAAGTGCAAATTCAAGCATATATTCATTAGTTCACATACATTTTTAGAGTCAATTTGAGCAGAAAAGTCAAAGTAAAGGAAGCATATGAAAACTATGCATTATGAAGTTTCACTTACGTCAGTGGACATTATGGGACACGAAACCATATTTTTGTGGAGAAAAATTCTTGTAAATGGAAGTATGAAGTCAACCAAACTAAAAGAGTACTTTTTGTCTATTCACCCTAAAAATAACTCTAAAGATGTGGGTTTTTTTGTTCAAGAAAAGCGCAATTTTATAGTGCTAGAGCAACTCTGATTTGCCACTTGGTAAAAATCTTTTCTTCAAGCATCTCATGAAGTTGTTTACCAACTCGCAGTGGCTCCAGCATGGCTTTAAATGGTTGATCTGGTTTGTGTACTGGAATACCAGGAAAAACTAAAAGCAATTCCATTATAAAAATATGTGATACATTCTAGAACAGTTGACACTCTTTTCAATGTTTGGAAGCAGGTCATCAAAGAACTGGCAGCTTCAACATACCTCTTCAGTATGCAACTAGATGAAACTATAGAAAAACTCTCAGCATAATCAGCTCCACATTTTTGTTCACTATGTGCATGCTGATACTATCAAAGGACAATTCTGAATTTGTGAGGCAATGTGAGAAACTACACAAACTACAAAAGATGTTTTTGAAAAGGTATAAAGATTTTTGCCAAACAACACTTTCACTGAAAAGACATGCTATAGTCTCTTTACACAGATGGTTCTCCTGTGAGGCTTATTATTCTAAAGTGTTGCAAAACTTTAATGAAAAAGGAAACTCCATACATTGTCAGTACGCACACATATATTGGCAACAAAGGCTTTTTGAAAAAAAATCCTATCTTATTTTCCCCCAACTACACATTAAAAACAATTAACATCTTTTTTTTTGCACTTTGATTTCCAAAATCTCACTGCCTCTTTCCCTCCACCCTCACTGATAAAGCAAGCAGTTTGATATAGGCTATACTTGTGCAGTCATGCACATATTTCCCTATTTGTCATGTTATGAAAGAAGACACAGACAAAAAAGCCTGAAGAAAATAAAGTAAAAAAAATTACCTTGATCTGTGTTTGGGCTCCACAATTCTTTCTCTGGAGGTGGATAGCATTTTTCATCACGAATCCTATGCAATTGTCTTGAATCACTCTGTTGCTGAGAAGAGCTAAATCATTCACAGTTGGTCAAAACATAATGTTGCTGTTGCTGTATACAATGTTCTCCTGGTTCTGCTCATTTCTTTCGGCATCAATTCAGGTCTTTCCAGGTTTTTCTGAAAGCATTCTGCTCATCATTTCTTATAGAATGATGATATTCCATCAAAACCATATGCCACAATTTGTTTGGCCATTCCCCAATAGACGGATATCCTTTCAATTTTCAATTCTTAACCATCACAAAAAGAGGTGCTATAAATACCCTTGTACAAAGAGGTGATGGTTTTTGATGTCTACAGGCAGTAGTAGTGGTATTACTGGACCAAATGGTATGCAGTTTTATACTGTCCATTCTCCATTCTCTAAATACCAACCCTAAATGCTCTCTTTCTCTTGTTTGAGTTTAAATTCATCCCTTACCTACATAGATCTGACAGGTAAACTATTCCATGCTCCCCTAATTTGCTTATGTGACCACCCTTTATGTCTAAATCTTGGACCCATATGATGTCAGATTCTGGTTTAGAGCTAGTTTCTGACATAGTGTTTTTTAGTTTTCCCAACAGTTTTTGTTAAGTAATGTGTTTTTGCCCCAAAGGTTTGGATATTTGAGTTTATCAAACACTAAATTACTGTGGTCACTGACTACAATGTACTGTGTACCTCATCTATTCCACTGATCTTAACTAGAGCCAGATTGTTTTGATGATTACCACTACAAAACAGCTTGAGATCTGGCATGGTGACGCCATCAAAAAGGACTTTTCCAACAATCCTGAAAGAAGTTTTGTTAACAACCATAAAGGCTACTCATTTTATCAGAATCAGATCTCTGAAACATCACTTTAAGACAAGATTTTGTCAAGAAACGAGAGCAGAATGCAAAATGCTTTTCTACCATTTCAGCACACATGTTCAAACTAAGAGTAGAAGTGTCACTTTTTTTTGGAGGGGGAGGGGAAGAAAACCCATTGTTGCAAGACTCTGAAAGAAAGGATTTTATCCAGTGGTTGGCTTCCTAGGCAACTATTTAACCACGGGAATGAGAAAAACTTTTCAATTCAAGGCCCTGAACTCATTATTGATGCTACCGAAAAATAACATGCTTTCCAGGTTATAACTTGCCGATAGCCATGGAGTTGAACGGCAAAATTCTTTGGCAACTTCTTTGAAAAAAAAAACCAAAACTTCAGATACCTGAAAACATTTCTGAATTCTTCCAAAAGGTATTTTTGCCTTGATAGTCTCCTTGCTTTCCCTCCCATGGCTGGTTGTTGTGCTTTATGCTCAACATGACCAAAATGAAATCATGATGTCAGGGTCAAGATATAGTGTATCTGACTGCAGCTAATCAGACCAATATGGCTCAGAGACACAAAATTGTCCATGTGAACATTTGGAGTGGAGATGTCTCTTGATCTGCACATCTTTCATTTCCTTCCCATAGTACACTCCTATCTTTTTGCTGTGATCTCCTGTAGACTGAGTAACTGTATCACTTGGTTAAAGAGCAGAAGCAGTTTTGTAACTTTTCCAGCTAGTTCCAAAATGCTATACAGGATGGCCGGACAAGCTCACAGCTCCACCAACCAATTTTAACTTGCCCATTTTCCCATAGTCTTTCAGGGATTTGTCTTTTTCCTTTAAAAGAAAACATTTTTAGTCTGATGAATGAGAGGTGATAACTCAGTGGTTTCATTTTGTATTCTCTATTCTTTGTATTCTCTATTCGTGATTCAGAGCATTTTTGTTTCAGATGGCTACTAAGGGTTTGGATTTCTTTCTCTGAAAACTGCCTCGCCATACACCTTATCCATTTATCAATTGGGGAATGGCTCTTATTACCATGAATTTGACTGAGTTCCCTGTATCTCTTGCAAATGAGACTTTTAATCGTCATGGAAAATGCTTACCACATCCAGAGAAAGAACTGCATGAAAATCTGAATGAAAATCGTAGCAGATTATTTTCACTTTTTTTGGTTGTTTTTTCTTCCTGCTGGTTTTTCCCTTCTGTTCAGATTCTTCTCTCACAACATGACTAATGTGGAATTACGTTTACCATGAGTGTACATGTATAACCTGTATCAGATTACTTGCTGTCTTGGAGAGGGAAGGAGAGAGAAAAATTTGGAACTCAATACTCTTAAGAAAAGAAAATTTAAAAAATGAGACTTTTATCAGAGAAATGGGCCACAAAGCTTTTATTTTTTTTCTCTAGTTTCCTGCTTTTCTTCTTATCTTAGCTGCAATTATTCTATTTGCGGAAAAACTTCTTAATTTCATGTAATCAAAATGATTACGTCCTGTGTACCTCTTTTTCTCTACTTTGATTACTAACTCTTCTTCCCCCACTAGATCTTTCAGATAATGTCTTCGTCTTGTTGTTCCATCATGTCTGACTCTTTGGGACCCATTTGCAATTTTCTTAGCAGAGATACGATTTCCTCCTCCAGCTGATTTTACAGATGAGGAAATTGAAGCAAATGAGATTAAGTCACTTGCGCAGGGCCACACAGCTGCTGAGCATTTGAGGCTGAATTTGAACTCAGGTCTTCCCGATTCTAGACTAGGTATTCTATCCACCACACCATCTTGTTGCAACTTATCACTTCTTACCACCTTACCACCATTCCTTATCAGTCTCTGTTGCTTAGTCAGCATGAAGATCACATCTGCAAACTCTGGGTATTCTGTAGGACCCTTATTCTCCTTCTATATTCTTTTCTCTCCATTCTTTCCCTGGGGAACTTTATCCGCATCCATGGTTTTAAATACAATCTCTATGAAGATGACTCACAAATATAAAACTATAATCTCTATGAAGATGACTCATTGATATACAAAGGCCACTATCATCTTACCAGGGTCCCAGTTTTAGAAAATCAAAATTACCCCCAACCTCTTGCTCTCCTTTACTCTACACACACAATCAATTGCTAAATTTTGCCAAGTCTTCCTTCACAGCATGTTTCACATCCAAACACAGTTGCTAGCTATTACCTCTTGCCTATACTGTTAAAATAGCCTGCTCACTGGTCTTTCATACTCAAGTCTCTTCTCACTCCAGTGCAACCTACACAATATCAGAGTGATTTTTTCTTAGATATAGAACTGATCACGTGACTTCCCGTCTTAAGCAATTCTGCTGCCAAAGGAATTTTCCTTTCTATCATGTGACTCTTTATTCAGTTAATTCCAGTGGCTCCCTAGTGTCTCTAGGATCAAATCTAAGACCCTCTCTTTAATTTCAAAAGGCCTCATATCTTTGAAATTTGTTTCAAATTTCAAATCACTATAGTGATTCTTTCTCCTACAATCTCTGCTCCTAACTGAAAGAAAAAACATACTAATACAGGAATTCAACAAAAGAAGTTCAGGTCCAAAAATTTGTGTCTCTTTTCTGTATCTTGTGTTCATCACTTCTCTATCAGGAGATGGGCATCTCTTTCCATTCTTTTCTTCCCACGTTCTGTGCTCTAGTCATCTCTGTTACTCAAAACAGTAGCTAATTCTCCAAGCTTGAAATGTATCACCTCTTTACCTCTGCTTCAGATTATCTCTCGTCTGTCAAGATGCTGCTCAAGTACCACCTTCTACATAAAACCTTTCCTGGTGTTTCCGGCTGTCTAGTGAATTCCCTCCCAAACTACCATGAATTAAGTCATTTTATTTATTTACATTTATTTTTCTTTAGATTTATACTGTACATACATATACATATATGTACATATGTCTGTACACACACACACACACACACACACACACACACACATATACATACTTGTCCTCTCTACAATCAGAACTTAAGCTCTTGTGGTTAGAGATGTTTTATTCCTTATACTTATATATCCCCAGCACGCGGCACAATGTCTAGCACACACTAAGTGATTAACAACTATTTGCTGGTTGTTTAGTTGGTAGACACTTGTCTGATAGTTTCTTTTTAGTCTCCTCAACTACTATGCTAGGCTTAAGACTATCTCCTAAATTAATCTTGTTTTTTCTTTTTAGCTTCTCTGGACTCTGATAAAAACACTGATCTATTACTATAATACTAATACTATATAATACTAATATTCTCCACTATTTATAAGTAATTGATTTTAATTGTAACTACTTAAATCATGGCTCTCTGACTCTGAACTTTAAAAATACCACTTTCTTGTCTCAAGCAATGTAACTGACCTTGGAGAACGCGTGTGATCAGAAAAGCGAGTTTAGGTCTGACAGCCTTATACCACCAGCTATTTTTCAAGGATGTCTGGTTTGCTATCTAAAAGTCTGGGTCACTCTCTTACAAAGAACACTATTTAGCCTCATGACGAAAGAAGTAGGGTCATTGGGAGTACCCATTACCCAATCGCCAACCAATAATGTTCCCTGTGCCTCAGCTCTGAAATCTGTCCTATTGCCCTCAATTCCGTGATATCATCTGCCCTGCTCCTCTCTTTGTGTTATGCTCCCCATTAATTAATAAAGCCAAGTCATGGACCCATTTATAGACCAAGGAAGCATGTCCTGTTAAAATCTCAATTGCAACATTACAATGCTACTACTTTTTGTGGCGGGAAAAATGAAAAGAAACAAAGGCGTAGCCCACTGATTGAGAAATGACTGAATATATAATACTATAAAAATAACGAATGTAAAGAATTCAGACAAATAGAAAAAGACTTTAAAAGGGCAGCTAGGTGGAGCACTGGCCCTAGAGTCAGAAGGTCCTGAGTTCAAATCTGGCCTCAGAGAGTTACTACCCACATGACCCTGGGCAAGTCACTTAATCCTTCCTCTCTCTCCCCATTCCCCCCCAAAAAAAACAGAAAGTGACTTAAAAATGTAACAACAGAAAACAAAGGCTAATGCAATGTAATTGTGATGATCCTTCTTGGCCCTGAAAAAGAGATGAGCAAATATATGTCTCTCTTTTACCTAAAGAGATAGAGGACATATGCTATATTGTTTGGATTTGCTTCAATATTTTACTCAGTTACAAATGTGAGAATAATTTTGATATCCCTATTTGATAATGTTTGGGCACAGTCCCTGACTAAATATGGGTGGTCCTGTAGTCATATATGGAATGAGTTTCCTCTGCTTCTCCACTTAGTCATTCATGTGAGTTCCCCCCACTTCTGGAACTGACCAGTCATGAACCAGTAAGGCCCATTAGTGACCTCTGAAGGTCAATAAAATCCTATAGACAGTGAGCAAAGGGGATCCTTGGCCATGAGGAAAGTCTTAGCTCCAACTGCTTAATTGCTTAACCAGTCTCCATGATAAACTGATATCTTCTCAGAGGTCTGACTTAGTTGCCTTTTCTTGAAGACTGGAATTTTGCAGCCTGTTCAAGAGAAAGCTAATTTTGTTCAGAAGGAATGGGAAATAACTATAATGTAAAAAAAGGCATCAATAAAACACAAATGTAAATTTACATACATTTGTATGTTCCTATATACGTACTGCTACTTTGACCATGCCATCCCCCTTTTTCAAGTCCAGTTCCATTCAAATAAAATATAACCTTGTCATCAAACTCCAGTTGGAACATAGGTTTATGGTTTATTTCCATAATCAAATAATGAATTATGCATCTAGCACAAGAAATCAGGAACATCTGAGTTTCAATCCAGCCTCATCCAGTCACTAAGCTGTGTGACCCTGAGTAAAACGCTTAGCTTCTATTTGCCTCAGTTTTCTCAACTGTAAAATGTAGATGATAATAGTGCATTGTTGTGATGGTAAATTCAGACATCTGTAAAAGGTCTGTAAAACTTAAAGTGCTTTCTACTATTACTACTTATTGTTGTTGTTACTATTGTTCTTTCGTTCAGTTTACCTGGTTCATAGTTAATGTGTCATAGGTAAAGACTGATGGCACTGAGATTCTATAGCCTTATTATCATGGCTCCTTTGAGGCAATCAAGGCAGAGTGACACAGCTAGTAAGTGTCTGAGGCCTGATTTGAACTCAGGTTCTCCTGACTCCAGAGCTGATCATATCTTACTTTCACCTTCAAATGACCTTAAAGTCAACAGGGAATTGTTGCAAGCACTGTGTATCGTCAAAAGAGAAGAGAATAGAAGGGCTCTATACTCTAGGAAGATTGCAGGGAGGTCATCCTTCCAGGCTCAACTCAAATGCTACCTCCTCTTTAATGATTTCCTTCCTTGACTCCAACCTGCCCTATACCTCTCTCATTCTCCTCACATCCCGAAAGTAAGACCATAAAGAAATGACCTTCCCCTGCATCTTTCCCAAAACTGTCCTTTGTCCTTGATGAAGCGAATGGGGACACTGCGCTAAATTACCTTTAGTAATCCATGGAACATCATCTGCACTCTTCTTCTTCCTCTCTGGTCTTAATTTTGAAACAGAGTCATCCTCATCTGACTCCAGGTAGACTACCAAAAAGGAAAAAGTGCCTTAGTTACTAACTAGACAAAGAGATGCATATTCAACTACACAACAGCTCCCTACACACACACACACACACACACACACACACACACACAGATAATGAAACTAAAATGCTCAAGCAAAATGACTAATTCTAATTTGGTAATCCGATCATAAAAATAATTTCCAAACCTAAATATTAAAAGATTAAACACAAACACACAAATGACAACACAAATGATTTCTTTTCACCATTTATACACATATGTCTGCAGAATACCCTAGAGATACACAATAACTACCAAAGATGCACACGTAGGCTTGCCTACCTGGGAAGAACAGCAAGAAAGGATGTATTGATGCTGCCAACCCTACTGCAAATGATGACTGGAAAACTGGCAAAGGAAAGGTTCTAATCTCAGCCTCTCTAAAATTGCATCTTTAACAGGTGGACCTTCAGGAGTGCATGGAAATCTTTTTTCACTCAATTTACACTGATTCCATATTATACTATTCACTAATGCTACAGAAACTATTTTCTGTCCACAACTGCCATATGTATTCGAAGATTTCCTCATCTACTGCTTTCTTCCGAAGTTGCTGATACTGTCAGATATGAAAAATCCCCTTGTCTATGCCCCAACACTTCTCTAAGTCTATATTGGTCTTGTCTTCCTTCTCCATTAACGTGGAAAGCGAGGTGGATCTCTACTTTGCCAAAACTAATCCCTCCACCTATGGACTTGATCTTGCCCAGGTGAAAATATCTCTTAAATCTTACCCTCTCCCTTTATCAGTCTCTCCCTTTTCAGTGGCTCATTCTCCTAGGTTAAAAGTACAATTCAAGTAAATATACATACACACACACACACACACCTCCACTGTGTACCAACAACTACAGTTTCAGTATTTTGAGTCTTAAAGCCTTTACATTTTTCAAGATATATTTTAAGATGAAAATTTGATAGCATAAAGCATCTTAGGTTGCCATCTTGTTTCTTTCCTGGGTTATCATCTTAACAAGGATTAGCTTATACTTAACTAGATAAAGGATCAAAGAATAAATGTAGGACATGAGATTAGAGGATGAGGAATAGAGAGATGACTGCAAAAAAGGAAGGCTTTCACATGGACTGTGAAAAAGCACTAAGACAATCTTCATGAGCTTCCCAAGTTTCTAAACAACTTGTTTGTACATAAAATAATCTTCCCTGTCCTCAGGACTGCCTATTGGCAAGTCTGACCCAATCCTCATTGTAAACAGCCTACAAATGAAGCTGGCACTTCACCAAGTCCCAGCTTTCAAATATATCTTCCCTTTCAAAGGAAAAACAGTGTCTTGTCATTTTAAACAAGTTGGCTTGAAATGGTGCTGGACTGGATAGAAGTATTCAGTGAAGGGATAACAAGAACTAGGTAAGGGATACTGTCCTTACTATCCTCATCCTTGAAGCTGTTTCCCAGGTTCTCTGGCTTATATGTGTTGACCCCTTCCTTTTCAGTCTCTGTGATGTGGGTGGCCAGCTGCTTGACAGCCTGCTTCTTCATAGTCTCCTGGCTCGCAGAAGGATCACCACCCTTTTCACTAGCGGAACCACTACTGCCACTGTACTCCTCTGGGGCCCACCAGGCCTGAAAGCTGGAAGCTAGGGGCAAGGATGACACAGGCTGCAGGCTGGCCATACACAGCATCCCCTGGATTGCCTCCAGTGTCCCAGGGGATGCAGGAGCTTTATTGTAAAAGACAGAGAAGAATAACTCAGACGAGCACAATGAATTCCAGTGGCAACCCTAAAAACCTTTTATAACCCATCCCTAACTACAAACCTGTCTTTATAGATAACATCATTAAATAATTTATATAAATAATGCAATTAGTTGGTTCTTTGACAATTTACTTATAAATCCATTCATTTTTCTGCCTCCCCACCCCCCAGAAGATAAGGTAGTTGAAATCTTCTTTTTCTAGTTCTGTTATTATGGGCACTTTAAATTTTGTAGAACACTATGTATATCATGTAACTCACCAAATGTATCAGCACATACATATGCAGACGTACATGAAAGAGTATGAAATAATTACCTTCACTTTTCTTTACTTGTTGTGAATTCCCCTTTTTCACTTTTGATAATGGCCAATTTGGTTTTCCTTTTCATTTTTAAAAATCAACACGTCATGTGAGATGAAGGGGTTCACAGGATGTAAAATGTGATCACATATAATTAAAAAGATTTTGTACAAACATAACCAATGCAACTAGAATTGTAAGAGAAGCAAGAAACTGAGAAACAATTCTCTGCAGAAAGTTTCTCTGTTTAAGGTCTCAGTCCCAGAATATATGGAGGACTGATTCATATTTATAAAAGTAAGAGCTATCCTTCAATTGACACATAAATAGTCAAGGGTTAGGAATAGTTAGTTTCCAGAAGAATAAATCCCAGTAATAGTCATATCATAAATGCCACAAATCACTAGTACTTAGAGAAATGCACATTAAAACAGGTTTCCTCCACTGTAAAATGGGAGTAATAATAACCTCTACCTTTCAGGCTTGTTGTGAGGATCAAATGAGATAATATTTGCAAAGTACTTAGCATGGAGCCTGGTATATAAACACCAGTACTTTAAATACTTGTTTCCTTCTCTCTCCTTCTCTTTCTTTGTCTTTTGGTCAAGTCTAGTTACTTCTGAAAAGGTCATATTGAGATTCTCCTATACAATCTGTCCTCAAAAAATCTTCCAAGTCTCATTAGACATCATCTCCCCTCCTGCAGTTTGGAATCCCAGCTAAACTGCCTTTTTCTCTGATACTCACTCATGAAATCCTATGTGCTGTCCCCAACTCATTGCACAGGCTGCCCTTGTTGCCTGAGTAACAATCTCTCTCTTAACTTCTACCTTCTCTGTTCCTTCAGATGTGACTTAGGCATCATCTTATGCATGAACCACGTTCTGATCCCTACTGACAGTTCACCACAGTGCATGAGGATGCTTGCAGTACTTAATCACTCTCTATATGTTTGCATTTATCAGTATTTAATGACTTAATATTTATTCTATGTATGTTTTACATGTACTTGTTGCCTTGCCCATTAAAATATTGGGTCATTTAGGGCAAAACAGAAATTGAAAGAACCCACAGATCACCACCTCAAAAAGATCCCAAAAAGAAAACTCTTAGGAATATTGTTGCTAAATTCCAGAGCTGCCAGGTCAAGGAGAAAATACTGCAAGCAGCCAGAAAGAAACAATTGAGTATTGTGGAAAAACAATCAGGATAACAAAGGATCTAACAGCTTCCACATTAAGGGACCGAAGGGCTTGGAACAGGATATTCACGAGGTCAATAGAGCTAGAATCACCTACCCAGCAAAACTGAGTATCATGCTATGAGGCAAAATATTGACTTTCAATAAAATAGAGGACGTTCAAGCTTTCTCTGTGAAAAGACCAGAGCTGAATAGAAAATTTGACTTTCCAACACAAGAATCAAGAGAAGCTTGAAAAGGTAAACAAGAAAGAGAAATCACAAGGGACTTACTGAAGTTGAACTGTTTTGTTTACATTCCTATATGGAAAGATGATGTGTATGATTCATGACACCTCAGTATCATTGTAGCTGAAAGAAATATGCATACATATATGTGTGTTGTATATGGGATAAGAAAGGACTATATGGAGAGAGGGAGAAAAGGAGAGATAGAATGGGGCAAATTATCTCACGTAAAAGTGGCAAGAAAAAGTGGTTCTCTAGGAAAGGAAGAAGGGCAGGTGAGAAGGAATGAGTAAATCTTGCTCTCATCGGATTTGACCTGAGGAGGAATTACCATACACACTCAATTGGGTATCTTACCCCACAGGAAAGAAGGAAGAAGAAGATAAAAAAGTGGGGACGATAGAAGGGAGGGTAGACAGGGGGAGGAGGTAATCAAAAACAAACACTTTCAAAAAGGGACAGGGTCAAGGGAGAAAATTCAATAAAGGGGGATAGGTTAGGAAGGAGCAAAACATAGTTAAACTTCCACAACATGAGTATTGTGGAAGGGTTTTACATAATGATAAGCATATGGCCTATGTTGAATTGCTTGCCTTCTTAGG
>CM053628.1:56679424-56690245 GCA_028646595.1 Phalanger gymnotis | reverse complement strand
CCCTGTATCTATTTTCCAGGTCAATTGTTTTTACAATGAGATATATCACATTTGCTTCTGTTTCCTCCAAAATGTTTTTCTTCCAATTACTGCCTGCCCAATCCACCCTTCCTTCTATCAGCCCTCTCCCTTCTCTTATCCCCTTCCCCTCTGACTTTCCTGGGGGGTAAGATGGATTTCTATATCCTCCTAAGTGTGTGGTATTCCTTTTTTGAGCCAATTTGGATGAGAATAATGTTCATGTGTTATTCTCTGCCAATCCATCTCTTCCCTTCCACATTAAAAGCTTTCACATTTCTTTATTCTGAGATTTACTGCATTCTGCCTTTCCCTTTTTCTCACTTTTATTTTTTGGATATCATGTTATCATATTCAATTCACACCTGTGCCCTCTAACTTCCCTAACAATAAGAAAATCTGTAGTTACAAGTGTCATCATCCCATACAGGAATGTGATCACTTTAACCTTACTGAACCTCTTAAGAGTTCTCTTTCCTTTTTATGCTTCTCTTATGTCTTGAGGATGGGAACTGTTTTGCTTTTGCCTTTTTATTCCCAACACCTAACCCAGTGCTTGGCACCTATTAGACGCTTAGTTGACTGACGAGCTAAAGACTTGAAATAAAGACAGAAGCACAGGCAGGGAATGAGGAATTCCTTATTCAGGTAGGCATCTCCAGGCCCAGGTTAGAGCTATAGTGTCTCCAAACTGGTGCAGATAAAGCTTCACCTCACCTCTGTGACAGGTGACCAAACTCCCTGGGAACCTCTAGGATAAGGATGAACCTAGTTAGGCAGGATCTTTGCAGGACCAGGCCTGACTTCTTGATCTTTCTTCCGTGTCCTAGCAAGCTCCATGACAGACTAGGGGGCCAGAAAAGGATAAGAATGGACAACAAGCCAGTTAATAGTAACTGGAGATATGTCTCCTTTAGTCTCTCCCTATTATTAATCTTCTAGATGCCAGCATCTATCTTGCAGCTCTACTTCTTCACTTCCTTAGGTCATTGTCTCCTAGGTGCCTTTGATTCTTTTTTCTTTCTCTGAGCTCTTATACAGCTAGAATATAAGAGACTTTCAGAATGTCTACCTCTCCCTCATCCACCTTGGTAAAGATGCCACTTTTTCCTTCAGCAGCTTCTGCTGTTCCTGTCTCCTTGGATGCTCTGATGCCAACAGATTCTAGCTGCCTCTTCAGCCTATGCCAGGAGCCAGAAATGGGGAGCCCAAATTAGGTTGGGTTGTACAAGGAAGATGGACAGAAAGGGAAAAGGAGAGTGAAGGAGAGATAAAGAAAGAGGGATAGATTAAAAAGGGAAGATTAAAAAAGACAAGAATAGCCAGACAGACAGTCAGAGAGAGGAGGAGGAGGAGAAGAGAGCGGGAAAGAGAGAGAGAGAGAGAGAGAGAGAGAGAGAGAGAGAGAGAGAGAGAGAGAGAGAGAGAGAGAGAGAGAAACCAGATACAGATGAAGAAACAGTTAACCAACTAATCACCACCTCCTCTGGGGAGTCTTGGGGGTTCACCTTTGGTATTTCTGTTGTAACTGATGATAGCGTAGAGAGGCTGCCTCCAGGAATTCTGTGGCTTTCTTGTTTTCTTCCTTAAACAGTTGCCTAAGAAATATTGCTTGTATATCAGAGCTGCGTCTTCTGGGAAGCACTCCTCAATCCCCCAGGCTTACCCAACCCTTCTCTACATCCTCCTCCTTCCCGTGAGCCCAGAAGAGGCTCACACAGCAGCAGCAGCTTCCTCACTGCACAGGAAGGCATCCACACTGGTGACAGCTGTAGCTTCAGTCTTGGCCTCAGTCTGGGTCAGCATGTCCAGCTGCTTCTGGATACTGTCAAGCTTCTCCTGAGTTAGACAGGAGATGTACTGGTTTTTTGTCTACCTTGCATCCTTAGGATAATGAACGCTATGTTTAAACCACTTAAAATAACAGAATAAAAAGGAGGGAGATGTGGGGAGCCAGACATATCCTGTTTAGGTCTCTTAGACCTCTGCAAAACAGGGTCAATTGAAAATGGGCCGATGCACAGCAAAACCAGTTTTAGGATAAGAAGACTTGGCAAAGAAAACCTACCTTTGTAGCTGATTACCCACATGGCAGATGACAGAAATGTTTCAGCCTGCTTATCTACATGGGAGAGAACATAAATGTTTCAATTTGGTTAGCCTTGAGTAAAAATAGCATCTCACTCCTAGGAACAAGGAGATAAAAAACTTAATGAATGCTTGATTGTACTCTTTTTTGAAGTCTGGATGAAGTCAGTAATTAACCTGTATAAAATACTTTCAGTAACTCCTTAAAATCAGTCTATAGCATCACTATACGACTTGCCTAGCACCATTTTTTGTCTTTTTGTGTCCATTACTTTATCATATACTCATGCCACTACTGGCACAAATAATTCATATCAACATTGGTAGGAAAATTTGTTCACTTCTTTATGTAATTTGAACAATGGACCGTTAGGAGAAAGTACACCTCTAGCCAGAATGATTACATCAAATCTGCAAATTAGAAAACAACATATAAGATCCAAAATATTGAGTATTGGACTGCAAGGGAAGATGTCTCACCATCGTGTCCAGAAATACCTGGTTCTACAGTATATGATTTACATTATTTGGAGAACTTTTGGTTGGATAGGAAAAAAAGAGAAGAAAAATCTCTACTGGGATATAAATGAGAATACATAAGAATCATTTTGGATAAATATTACATAAACCAGGATTAGCAGCTCAGGGAATACATGTATTGACTGGAGTGATAGAGTCTAGTTATCAAGGAGGAATTATTGTGACACTACAGAATTTAGGGGAAGAACCTACACAGGTGTGTAAAAATGATAGAATAGTTAAATTGATTATTATTCCTTGTGAAACAATACCCCTTGTGAAAACTGACCCTCCTTCCAAAATACCTACCAGAGGAAAGGAAGGATTTGGTTTTACTGGCAGAATAAAATTGGGAGCTAAAGTCTAGGTAAAACAGAAGTCGGCTGATGTTCCAAAGGCTGCAGAAATTATAACACATGGGAAAGACAATACTGTAACAGTGGTTTATCCAGGAGAAAATAATCATGAAATTGTACCCTTGACTCATGTATTCTATTGTGAATGATGCTATGATAGCCTCTTTCTTTCTTTTTGGCTTTTGTCTGCTAAATTTGTTTGTGAGATTTGTTTCCTGCAGGCTTAGTACCATCCACCTGCAGATGCCTGATTGCTTATGCCAAATGTCACCCTCTGATGTGTTCAGATGTCACCTCTGGACCTATCCATGATGGGGATGTGTCCTCCTTGGATCTGGCACCAATCGAGTTCCACATGTCAGCTGGCTAAAGAAATGAGCTCACGAATAGGACTCTATCTTTTGTGGCAGGACAGCTCTACTTCTAATTTCAGCAGGAAGAAGCTTTGGAGGAGGAGACATTCACCACCCCTTACCCCAAGATTTTGAGCCCCATTCATTCAAGGGGGGAATGAGGACATTGTTTTACATGCTTAACTTGTGTCATAGCTGTTATGTTGTTGTGTAAAATTTTGTTGACAGTAGTTATCCCAGATTCCCATTGTCCTGTACAACAGATAAGAAAGATCTTTGGGTCAAATGTAATTGCAATTCAGATTTGAAGATCTTTCCCATCCATTAATAGGCCAGGTGACCTGCATCACTGGAAGCCTAAGTCACGTGTAGTGGGTGGTGGGAGGTGGGAGGAGCTTCCTGACAGGAAAAGGATGTTAGACACAGGAAATGGAGGGAGGCACATAGAGAGAGTGACAGAGAGGGAGAGAGAGACAGAGAGAGAGAAAGAAAGATAGATAGATAGATAGATAGATAGATAGATAGATAGATAGATAGACAGACAGACAGACAGAGACAGAGACAGAGACAGAATGAAGACAGTTATGGCTGCTAATGGCTGCCCTCATGATGGTTAAAACTTAGCAGGCTGACTTAGCTGTACTACGAATTTGTTTTGAAGAAGACCATAGTAGGGTATCAGAGAGCTTTTGGGATGGTAAGGCTCCAGGCTTTGATATGGTATTTTAAGTTCCACGCTGTTGTAAAGTGGTCCAACTGGCTGTGGGAGTTGAAAAATTTGGTTATGGGATATGATTCTCTGGTGTCTGAATAAATATTATACTTTTTTTTACCATATGTATGGAGAGTGTTTCACACTTTGTGATACAGAACTACATAGGCATATTCACAATTACAGTTGATGTTGTGTTTATCGCCTTGCTGATACAGGAGGTTATTAAGCCTACAGGAAACAAATCTAAAAAACAAATCTGACAAACCAAAAGCCAAAAAGAAATAAGGAGGCAATTGTCAGAAGCACAATAGATACAGGGTCAGCCATGCTTCTGGAGTTCATGAACCAATTATCATACCCTGAATTATGGTAGAATATATGAGTTATGGGTACAATTTGGTAAGCATCTTCTTCCAAATAAACAACACTGGGCTACATAGAATCAGTGCGATACTCCCTGTCACATCCTCCTGTTGATAAAGCCAACAGATTAATCACATTGTTACCTCTTTGCATGTGGTAATCTCTAAAAGCTTGCTGTGCAAAAGGATTCTGATTAACATCTATGAATTTCAAGCAATCCATGCTATCTACTCATATTCCTCTGGCCCCTTCATCACTGATCCTCAACATATAAGACATTAATCATTTTCTCACCTTTGGGATGAACCAACTCAAAAAATCTGTGACCTCCTGCTGAGTGAAATGCTCAAGTGTCTCTCAAAACACTGTCTTGCCCCCTTGGTTCTCCTGCTTCTTTCTTAGTACTGGACATGCTTCTGCCTGAGCCTCATGGTTTCGTTTTCTGCCCAGGCACTCTGCAGCAGTCTTCATGGGGCAAATAAGATCAGTATGTGCTAGAGTTGCATACACTTTCTTTTTGGCCTTTTGCTTTTTCTTAGCTAAAGGAACAGCAGCACATTCTTCTAACACAGAGCACAGACACTGTGGCCAAACAAGATTCTCATGAAAACCAGCTAACTCCTCCACAGTAACTTGTTTTCCTGACACCCAAGTGCCCCTAATTTGCTCCTCTGAAGAAGACCCCAAACACTGAGGCACAGAAAGATTCCCGTGCAAGTTAGCCAGTTCCCAAACCATCTTAGTTTTCTCCTGTAACAACTTGTCCCTGCTTTTCCATATAGTGTGGTAACAAAAGAGTCACTTTGCCTTGACAGGGAGAAGTAAAATTTTGAAGGCTGCTACTATAGTGGTGTGTGCATGTGTATGTGTGTGTTTGTGTTTGTGTATGTGTGTGTGTGTTTGTGTTTGTGTGTGTGTGTGTTGGATTTTCCTTGGTCATATTTAAGAATTTCTTTTTTGAATAATGAGGGCTAGAATTACCAAAAATAGTGTACCAAAAGGAATTCCCTTAGAAAGATTCTCTGAAACATGGGGAAAAAGAGAAATCCCAAGTGAACCAGGTATGACCACAAAAACCAATACCACCCCAATCCCAACCCAACCCAAACAAACAATTAAGTTTTAACATATGTGGTGTAAAACAAAGAAAAGAGAAGTAACAGGCTTCTTAAGTGCAGGCAGTTTTAGTCCAAATCATTATTACTTTTTTTACTGGCTATTTCAAAGGCCCTCACACAGGCAATCTTAAAACCTCAGGATGCATGTGAACATTTTTCTGTAGGAGGAAGGGCCATAGATAGGAGAAAGAAAAAAAAATAGGACTCCTCCCCAAAAAAGAAAAGAAGTGGTGGAGGTTCTTATAGGAATAATAAAGCATGAAAGTGTGGGAGAGAGTCTACAGCTTTCAAAGAAGACCTGTTGTTTACCCAGCCCCAATTATTCCAGTCCATTTTTCTCCCCATGTTATCATTAAGGTGAGGGATACATTCTATAATGATTGTTTGATAGATATAGGAGTCTCTAAATCAGTAATAATAAGTAATTCCAATTCCAACTGTGCTTCTGTTGAGTCTTTAAATTTGGGGGATTCAAGGAAGCATCAGCATATCTCTAAATTCTTCCCTCACATAGGGACTAATATGGGTTCTCTTTCCATGAAATATTTCTTTTTCCTTATTTAAATTCCCTATAAACTTACTGCAATAAGTGGAAGAAAATAATGATGAGACTAGAAACGAAGGAAGTGAGCAACAAAAGAAATAGGAAAGTAGCAAAGAAGGAAAAAAGAGTAAGAAAGCTTCTGTGGAAGGAATGGAGAGAAGGAAGGAAAAATAGACAATAAGCAGGAAGAATAAAAAAAATAAAGAAGGAAAGAAGTAAAGAAGAAAGAAGAAAAAGATGAAAGATGAAAGGGGAAAATGAAGCAAAAAAGAAAATAAGAATATGGTTGTTGTCTTTCACTTTCAAAGAGGACCAGAATGACATTACTAAGTTAGAGTCACGGTACAGTGTGTCCACCTGTGGCTGATTAGACCAATAAGAGCTTGTAAGGCTCTAGCTATCATAAGTCAGACAGAACGGCATATTCGATGTGGGCAAATCATGGTGAATGGTCCTGGGTCAGTGTCTCTCATGCCTCACAATTGATTCCAAAGTTCACCAGAGAAACTTTCAGAATGTCCTTTTATTACTTCTTCTGATTCCCACTACCCTCTGTGAGTTGTTTGTTTGTTATTTAAACAACATAGCCAGCCCATCAGAATTCACCCTCTGAAATAGTTTTGAATATTTGTCAATTCAGTTCATGAAAGGAGCTCATCTGGTACATTATACTGCCAAGTAATTTTCAGAATCTTCCTAAGACAATTCAAAATGGAAACAATTCAGTTTCCTGGAATGGCACTGGTATGCAGTTCAGGTTTCACATGAATACAATGATGAGGTCAGCACAAGAGCTCTGTAGACCTTCAGTCTGGTGAACAATCATTCCAATAACTTTTCTTTCTCACACTTTCCTTCAGAGCCTCTCAAACACTGAACTAGCTCTGTCAATGTGGTGTCAATTTCATTATCTGTGTTTATTCCTGAAAAGTATACTGCTAAGGTAAGTGAACTTATCCATGCCATTCAAAATTTCTTCATTTGCTGGTTAGTCATTGCACTATGGATGATGCAGTGCTTCCTGGCAGAGAACCCATGTGCTCATGTGTTGGTTGTTAGGCCAAAATTAGCACAAGCATCAGATAATTGATCCATACATTTAGCGTTACAGTTGGGTTAGTGTTAGGGTATTTCAGTATTGGAGGATGCATTGAATTTACAGTTACATGTTAACAAAATTCACAGACCAACTTTCCCTCCACTTTTATCTTGGTTTGTAATCTTTTCAAGTTAAATAACTTGTGAGTGTGGGAAGTGACCTTGAAAACATCTTCTTCCTTGTTAAAGGTGTCTGACAACATGGCTGAAAATATGCTAAAATGCATGAGAACAAACACACAGCCTTGTTTCACTCCTGTGCTGACTGGGAAAAGACAAGAGTATCCATAACCTAGAACACATGTAAGCATGCCATCATAAAATTTATGTACAATACTGATGAACTTCTCTGGGCAACCAAAATTTGTCTTGTTTTCCGTAAGCATATGCTATTAATGCATTAGGTGCATTATTGAAAGTTCCAAAGGCTTGGTCAGATTAATGAATATTGTGTACAGATATCTGTCATGCTCCTTTCTCCTAAAGCTGTCAGGCAGCAAATATCACATCTACCATTCTTCAGCTCTTTCTGAAGCCACAGTGGCTTTTAGGTAGATGAACATCAGCCTTGAAAAGGCTTCATCAGCCTTCACATCACAGGTACTAATGTACCTTGAATACCCCTACACCCTGGAAAAAAGTAATGAAGAAATGACAAAGAAGAAAGGTGGAGAACACTTGCAGAAAAAAATGGCAGAAAGACAGAAGGGAAAAAGAAAAAAGAAGGAAGGAAAGAAAGATAAAAGACATGGATAAATGAGCACATTCAGACAACAGTAGTAATGGATTAAAAGAGAGAGAAAGGAAAGAAGGAAGGAAGGAGGAAAAACAAAAGATACAAAGAAGAACAAAAGGATGAGGCAATATGGAAGGAAGGTTTGCTGGTAAAGGACTGAAAAGATGAAACAAGACAAAAGGAAAAACCAGCTGAAGTAATACAGGTCCAGTGAACAATATGGAAGCAACAAAAAGAGATCGTAAACCAAGAAGAAAAAGAAAAAAATATTAAAGGAAGATACAATTTAAATAATAAATAGGAAAATTGACAATTTTTGAATGTCATTCATTTTGTATGACAAGAAAGCAAGATGTCGGAAGAAAAACTGAAGAAATGAATGAAAGAAGGAAAAAAGGAAAGAATGAAGGATACATTTGTGGAAGCAATATAGAATTATGTAGAAAAAGAAGGGAAGAAATGTAGGAGGGATGATAGAAAGAAAGGAAAGAAGGATGAAATGGAAAAAGAAGGAAAGAAAAGCAGAAACAGAAGGAAAAAAGAAAGAATAAGGAAAGAATGAAGGAAAGAAAGAAGGAAGAAAGAAAAATTTGGGGCAGAACAAAAGAATTAAGGAAGAATATGCAGGAGTTATAGAAAAGGAAATAACATTGGAAAGAAGACAAGGAAAGATGAAAAAGAGGAGGAAAGAAAGGCAAGAAGGAAAAATGGAGGACAGAAGGAAGAAAAAAGTAAGGATAGAAGAAGTTATAGAAAAAATGGAGCAAGGACAGAAGGAAGAAAGGAAAGAAGAAAGAAAGAAAATAGAAGAAGTAGAAGGAAGGAATAAGAAGTAAAGAAAACATGTAGAAATTGAAAAAAGGAAGGGAGGAAATGAAAATGAAAAAAGGAAGGAAGTGAAATTGAAAGCACAGAAAGAAGAATTAACAAAAAAGACAAGAAGGAAGCAAAGAAGAAAGGAAGATACAACAGAAGGAAATACTTAAGGAGACATTTCTTGAAACAATGCATAGGGAAAAAAGAAGAAGTGGTTGGAAGGGAGAAAGGGATAAAAGAAAGAAGAAGGGAAAGAATGATATAAATAACAGAAAATTAGGAAGAAAGAATGATGGTGGAAATGTAAAAATAAAAAGCAAGGATAAAATAATTAAAGTAAAGGAATGAGAAAGACAAAAGAAAAAGGAAGGAGAGGACGATGAAAAGAAGTTAGAAAGGAATAAACAATATAAACATAAGAAAAAACAAAGGAGGGAGTGAAGATGGGAGAAATGAAAAAAAGAAAGAAACAGAAGAAAAAAGGGAAGGAAAAAGGAAGGAAAGTGAAAAGCAAAAAGGAAGGACAGAAAAGAGAAAAAATGAAGTATGGAGGCGGTTGTGAAAAGAAAGGAGCAAGAAAGGAAGTTGATAAATAAAGAGGAAGAAAGAAAATACAAAAAAGAAGCAAGGAGAGAAGAATGTAACAAAGTTAGAAAGGTACCAAGAAAGCAGAAAATATGTAGAAAAGAAGAAAGGAACAAAAATGGAATAAAAGAAGGAAAAAGGTGGAAGGAAGGAAGCAATGAAGGAAGAAGAAAAAGAAGAAGGAAGAAAGACGGAAAAGGAAGCAAAGAAAGAACATGGAAAAAGTAAAGGAGTTATCTTTGCAAGGAGTGGATAAGGAAAGGAGAAAAATGGAAAGAAGGAAAGAAAGGAGGAAATAAGAAAGAAGGAAAGTAAGGTACAAGAATGAAAGAGATATTTCTTGAAAGAATCCATAAGGAACAATGAAGGAATTGTGATTAGAAAAAGGAGGGAAGGAAGGAAAAATAAAGAATAGAGGGAAATTTAAAAATAAACAGAGATGGAACGATTAAAAGAAAGAAAGGAGAAGGAAAAGGTAGGATGAAAAGAAATTAAGAAAAAATATAAACAGACAGAAACAGAAAAAAGGAGAAGGGAATAAGGCTGGAAGGAAGGAAGAAAAAAATTCATGAAAAGAAGCAAAGAAACAAAAGAAGGAAAGACAAAGTTAAAAGCAAAACAGACAGAAAGCAGCCATGAAGAAAAAAGAAGCAAAGACAATAAGGACATTGCAAAAAAACAAAAAAGTATTGAACGAAGAACAGAAGGAAGGAAAGCAAGAAAAAAAGAGAAAAATAGCATAAGGAAAGAATGAAAGAGGCACTTCTGGAAGTTGAGGACAAGGGAAGAATGGAAACAAGATGGGAAAAAAGGAACACAGGAATGAAAGAAAGAATGGAAAAATGAAGGAAGGGAGACATAGAAGGAATTGATCAAGGATTAAAGAGGGAATGGTAAGGATGTAGAAGGAAAATTCAAGCAGCCAGGAGGGAACATGAAAACACATTGGAGATGAACAAATAAAAATGTAGAAATGGAAGAAATGATGGAAGGTGGGAATGACAATGGAAGGGAAAAAAAAGGTTAAAAGGAAGGAAGCAAAAAAAGAAGGAAGGATAAACAAAAGAAAGAAAAGAAATAAAAGTAAAGTAGAAGAAAATAATAAAAATAATTTGCGGGAGAAGACATAAGGAAGAAGATGGAAAGAAAACTGATAGAAGTCAGATGGGAAGACAGGCAGGAAAGGAGGGAAGAGGAGGTAAAGGCAAGATGGTGGAGAAAAGGCAGGGATTCACCTGAACGCTCCCATGTACCGCTGTAAATAACTTTAAATGATGCTTCAAAACAATTTCTGCAGCAGCAGAACTCACAAAAGTACCCTTTTGAAAAAAATTTCTAGCTTAAGACAATTTAGAAGATCAGCAGGGAATGCCTGTTGCCCCCAGGGTGAGAGTGGAGTGCATAGATTGGGCGCTAGCAAAAAGAGAGCAGAGCTTGTGGGTCACTGAATCAGCAGAAGGAGCAGATGCTTTTGGAGGCTAAGCCCACAGATGGTAAGGGGGTCAGCAACTA
>CM053628.1:56667826-56679324 GCA_028646595.1 Phalanger gymnotis | reverse complement strand
AAGGCCGAATTTATAATCTCAAATATAATCATGTATATGTTTGAATGGTTCGAAATCGCAAGGTATGAGAAGTTCTCTAAGGAGAAAACAACAAGAAATTTATTTAGGCCCCACCGCAGCAGAACTGTGAACCAGCCTCCCCATTCTGACATCTTGACAAAAAGACTCCAGGCCCAGAAAGCTCACCTCACAAGAGTAACCAGGAGGCCACAGAAAAACAAGACAGTATTTAGCCAAATCATTTTTACTGGCCTCACATTCCTGCTTGCACTCCTGGTCTACACACGGGTAAGCCCTGCTTCTGCAGCTTCCTGCCTCTGCAGCTTCTGGCTTCCGCAGCAGCTTCTGCTTTGGCTGAAACTGTCTCTTGGCTCACCTTTCTTCACAGCCTAGCTTCTGGCATTCTCAGGACTAGAAAAGAAAAGAATGCTTATAGTCAATCATAGACCTGAGCACCGTCCAGGAAAGTACTAAACACCTCTCCCTAGATCCTAACACCTTGGAAGAACTGTAAACTTCTAGGTATCTAGAATTACCTCTGAAAACAGCTGCACAAAACCCTTAAAGCTTGAGATGGTGCCACCTCCATTCTAGAAGAAGAAACCCGCTTTAGCATACAGTGAAAAGTCAAGAAATAGGCTGGGGGGAAATGAGGAAGCAACAGGAAAAACATTCTCACTATAGAAAGTCATCATGGTGATAAGAAAGAAAACAAAAAAGTAAAAACTGCCACATTCAAAGACTCAAAGAAGAACATAAATTGGTTTCAGACCATAGGAGAGTTCAAAAAACTTTATCAAAATTCAGAGGTTGAGGAGACATATGCAAATAAAAGTCAATAGCTTAGTGAAGCAGGCCCAAAAATGTTGAAGAAAATAACACCTAAAATAGAAAAAAAACAAAATAGTGGAAGAGGTCCAAAATGAAAAATCATAGGAAGAAGGAAAGAAATTTGGAAGGAAGCAAAAAAAGGAAGAAGGAGTGACAAACAAAGGAAAAAATGACAAGGAAAGGAGAAGGAATAGTAAAGCAGAAAAAAAAAAGAATAGAGTAGGCAATTTTTGGAGAAGTGGATGAGAAAGGAAAAATGAAAAGAAGATTGAAGAAAAAATAAGGAAGAACAAAGGGCAGAAGTAAAGAATAAAGAAAATAATTGTGGAAGAAACTGGCAAGGAAGAAATAATGAAAGAAGGAAGAAAAAGAAAATTGGAGGTAATTTTAGAAAGAATAAATGATGCATGGAAAGATAAAAAGAGGAATGGAGAAAGACAAATGAAGATGGAAGGAGAAAAGGAAACTTCAATATAAAAAAATTAAATCAACAAATTGTTCAATTTGAAAAAAATAAATCTAAAAAGAATGAAGGAGAGTTAGATGAAAAACACTGAATGGAGAAAAAAGACAGAAGAGATGTGAAAATTAAGTTGTGAACAAAAGAAATGGTGGAAAATAAAAGTTGATGAGATTCTAAAAAAAGAAAGAAAATAGAAGAAAAATAAAGAAGGCAACAAAGGAATAAAAAGCAAAAGAGGCAGGCAATTTTAAACCCATTGGAGAAAAAAGGAAGAAAGAAAGAAAAATGAAAGAGTGAAGGAAGAAAGGAAGTTTCAAAGGAAAAATATAGAAAAGGAAGAAAAGAAGGAGAAAAGCTAGAAAGAAAATGGAATGAAGGCTGCATATAAAGAAAGACAAAAGAACAGCAAAAAGTTGCTTGGAAAGGGCTACAATGGAAAGGACTTAAAGAATATGCAATAAAGTCTGCATATAAAGAAAGAGGAAAGAACAGCAAGAAGTTGTTTGGAAAGGACTACAATGGAAAGGGCTAAAATATGAAGTAAATGAAAAGGAAAAATTGGTGGAGATAAGAAAGGGACAATGAGAAAAAACAGAAAGAAGGAAAGAAAGAAAGGAAGGAGAAAAGAAAGAAGGAAAAATTGTTAAACCAAAAATCGAGAAAAATATTTTGATATTTTATTTTTTCTATAGATACATGTTAAACTACTCTTAAACTTTTTTATGTTTTGAGTTCCAAATTCTATCCATCCTTCTATCTCTTCCTCATATGGCAAATAATTTGGTATAGATTATACATATATAATCATGTAAAACATTCTCATTTTAGTCATTTTGTACAAGATTCAAAGACAAAAAAGGTAGGAAGAGAAAGAAAAGAGGGAAAGAAGCAAGGGAAGAAGAGAATATTCCATTACAAGCATATACCACAATTTTTTCAGTCATTACCCAACTGATTGCCCCCCCTTCAATTATCAATTCTTAGCCATCACAAAAAGAGTTGGCATCTCTCTTTCTTCTTTAGCAAAATCACTGGGATGCAGATCTGATAGTGGTATTGCTGGGTCAAAGGGTAGGCATAGTTTTATTGCCCTTTGGGCATAGGGTATTGCTCTCCAGAATGGTTGGATCAGTTCACTGTCCCCCAACAGTGTAGTGTTGTCCTAGTTGAGAAAAACATTTTAACCAATGAATACTTCAATTGAAAAAACCCAAATAATTAAAGTATAAAGAATCAAGAAAATATGTATAAAATAATGAATGCATAAAAACGATAGATGGAAAATAAGTGGTGAACAAAAGTGTGATTTAAAATGAAAGAAAGAAAGAAAGAAAATGAGTAAGAATTTATTCAGAGGAAAACAAGGGAGGAAACAATGCAGGGAGAAGGATAGAGGGAAAGTAAAGAGGGGCGGAAAGTGAGCAAAGAAGAATGGAAGCAATTTTTGAAAGAATAGGAGTGAGATGCAAGGAGAAAAAAGTTGGAATGAGTGAAAAAGAAAGTTTCAAGGGAATAAAGGTAATATGTAGAAAAAGAAAAAAGGAAGGAGAAAGGATATAAAAATATGGAAGGAACAAAGGCTGAATGTAAGTAAAAAGGACAGCAACATGGCAGCAAGGGTTCTTTGGTAAATGATGAAGGAAAAGATATGAAGTGGTCAAAAGGCAAAAAAATAGTGAAAGAAATAAAGAAACATTTGCTAACTATGTAAAAATTTAAATAGACACATTTTAATTAAAAAATTTTAATATTATTAGAAACTACTTAGTCTAGGAATAAACAACACACATTGGAAAGCCAGGAAGGTATTAATTATATTTTACATATATTCACTTAATCCAGATGGATTAAGTCTGATGTCACTCTCTGATATGTTTGGATGTCACCATGGCGCTGTCCATGACTGTGATGTGTTATCCCTGGACTTGGCGTCAACCAAGTACCAGATGCCAGCTGGCTAAAGAAATGTCTTCTTGAATAGAATTCTTTGTGTTTTGGGACAAGGACAGTTGTACTTCTAATGCAGGAAGAAGCTTTGGAGGACAAGATGTTCACCCCTTACCCCAAGATTTTGAGTGCACAGTTATGGCTACACGTAGTGAGGGTTTTGACTCATGTTTATTTTCTTGGGGTGGGGATGTAAATGAGTTTCTTTTCTTACAACAGTATAGTATTCTGTGTTGCAACAGTATCTCCCTTCTTTCCCTGAGAGCCATCTCCTATGACAAGTAATATTCTTTATAGAGGAAAAAAGTTTGTACAACTTATTTATACATTGAAAAAAGTCCCGAAACCTGTGAAGTCAAACCTGTGGTCTTTCCACCTTCACAAACTAAGGAATCAGTTGGAAGTGTCTTATCACCATTCGGTTGAGTTTGACTTGTTCTTTATAGTTTTTTTTCCGCATTTACTTTTTTTGGTGTGTTGCGCTTCTCATTTACGTAGTTGTATTTACTGCTGATTTCACTCTGCATCAGTCCATACAGATCTTTCTGTGCTTCTCTGTATTCCTCATACACATCATTTCTTACAGCACAGTAACATCGCCATCCCCTCTTTGCTTAGTCTTTCTCCTATTCCCTAGTTGATGGTCATCTACTTTGTTTCCAATTCTTAGCCATCACAAGAAAAGCTGCTACAAATATCTGGAGTTTATGGGGCCTTTATGGGGCCTTTCTTTTTTTACTGTTGTCTTCTTACAGTAATGGAGTAGCCTAGTAATGGAGACTCCAGTTCAAAGGGTATTTCATCATTTATTTTGGTCATTTATTTCCATAATTCCAAATTGCTTTAATAGGGCAGGTAGGTGGCACAGCATAGGGCACCAGGCCTAGAATAAGGAAGACCTGAGGTCAAATTCAGCCTCAGACACTTAATAGTTGTATAGCCCTGGGCCAGACACTTAATCCTGTTTACCTCAGTTATCTCATCTGTAAAATGATCTGGAGAAGGAAATGGAAAATCAGGTCATTTTTGCCCCCAAAATCCCAAATGGGATCAGTCAGACCCAGTTGAAACAACTGAACAACAATAGTGAAATTGCTTTCTAAAATTGTTATACTGTTTCATAGTCTAACACTGAAATACAAGTGTCCATCTTGCCACAGCCCCTCCAACATAGTTGCTGTTTTTTTTTATTTTACCATTTTTGATAATTTGCAGGGTATGAGGTAGAACCTTAGGGTTGTTTTGCTTTTTATTTCTCTCATTACTAGGGGTTTGGAGCATTTCTGGGTGGTTGTGTGAATACTTTTCAGTTCTTCTCTTCAGGACTGTTCATATCTTTTGACCATTTATCTATTGGGGAGATAATCTTAAAATACTTGTGGGTTGATTAGATAGCCAGGATATCAAACATTGATCCCCTTTTCAATCCTTTTTTATCCCACTTGTTTTAATATTGTCTATGCAGAATCTTCAGTTTAAAGTAATCAAAATTACCCGTATCTTTTCTAAGCGCCTCTGACTGTTGTTTGGTTAAGAATAAATCTATAAAGTAACAGAGTCCAAATACAGATTAAAGCATATGATTTTTCACTTTCTGTATTTTTTCAGGATTTTTTTTTTCCTTTTGGGTCAGCATCTGCTTTCACATGAAAATATGGTAATAAGTTTTACATGATTCAACATGAATTGCTTACTGTCCTTGGGAAGAGGAGAGGTGAGGCAGGGAGAGAAAATTTGGAAATCAAATTTTTTTTTAATGAATGTCAAAAACTGTCTTTACATGTAACTGGGGAAAAAATAAAATATTTTTAAAAATATCTCTGAGAGGTATATAATTGTTTCCTCCATCCATGTATAAAATTGTTATGATTTTTTTCCTCCTTCTACTGTAAACACAATATTATGTTCCTTCATTTACTTTAATCTTTTTTAAAGGTAGGCCTGACTCTCTTTCCCTCATCCATGATCTTTCCTTCTCATTTGATGTTCCTTTCCCTGTTAATTAATTCCTTTTTCTCTCTTACTTTTATCTGGTTTTATATTTCTTCCATTTTTTTGCTTATCGGTTAATCAAGTACTTCCTTCCCTGCCATTCTACTAGTCCTATTCATTAGGTTGTTTTCATTTTTTAAATTTCACTTTTTTGTGCCATTTAAAAAAAAGGTTTCTCCTCATTGCCATTTCTTTCAGGTTCCTTGAGGCCTTCATTCTTTGATTCATGACCCCTATAATTTTCTGCTCTCTCTTCTCTGTCTTCTTCATGCAATCAAGGCTTCTAATGTATTTGTTCTGGGTCTAGCCCTCTAGGTGCTTTCTGCCACTGTCTTGACCCAATCTATTGTCTTTTGCACTGTGTCTCATTTCTAGAACAATACCTTTTGCTGCAGATGTTAGATGTCAGGGCACCTCCACCACCACTGATGTATGCTTTTTCTTGTCGGCCTTTTAAAAAATATTTGCCTGGGACTCTCCTCTGTGCCTGTGGTCCCTTATTCCTTCTGATGCCAGTTGCCCCAGGTGTTCAGACTGTCCTCTTCCCAATGTAGAATGAGTAGACCTTTTAGAAAAAAATGTAACATTTTCTTTTCTCTCAATTACATGTTAAAACAATTTTAATTCTTTTTAAAAAAAAAGCTTTCAGTTCAATTCTATCACTCCCTCCCTAGCCATCTCCTTGAGAGGGTAAAGCAAACAGATATAGGTTATACATATGTAATCATGTAAAACATTTCCATATCAGGCATTTTGTTCAAGAAGACTTGAATAAAAAAATAGAATGAAAGGAAGAAAGTTAAAAATAGCATGTTTCAGACTATATTCAAACAGTATCAGTTCTTTCTCTGGAGGCAGATATACTTCATCATTAGTCCTTTGGGATTGTGTTGTATCATTGTATTATCTTCATTGAACAATATTGGCATTATTGTGTATATCTTTATTGTGTGTGTGTGTGTGTGTGTATGTGTGTAGGATATTTGAAAAACAAAGCATTTGGAAGTGAACTGTTAAAGGTAAATGGAAAGGAAAAATGTGGGAAATTATTTTATGAATGAATTGATGATGAATGAAAATGAAATGAATTTCATCTTTCCTTGCATTTTTGAAAATGGATATATTTGCCTTTCTCCAATCTTGTGGTGCTTCTCCTTTTTTCCATGATCTTTAAAATATCACTGCTAGTGATTAGACAGTTATACCTGGTCCAAGTGACTTAAATTAATCAAGGAGAGCTAAGCTTTCAATTCCATGTTCATTTTTGATTTCCAGTCAATAGATTGCTCTTGATAGAGAAAACAAAAGTAAAATTGAGCTATACCTTTTCTCTTGTGGGTTATTATTGTCCTTTCCATTTCAAACAAATATCTTATCACTTTGTTAATTATCTCTTTTCATCACATACACATAAAAACATGCAAGCAAACCAAATTTTGTTGTCTTTAGCAATACGATTTTGCTTTATTCTTGAAAGCAAATTTGAAAGTAAAAATGTTTTGAAAGTAAATTTATTAATATGTTCTCTTACATTGACATTAGTCTTTTCAGACAAATCTCACTTTTCCTGCTCAACAAACTTATTTTTCTCTCTACCTTCCTAATTTGAGTCTTGAGAATATTTTATCCTTTACTGAAATATTAAAATTAAAATTAACATTATTCTCATAAACCTGCATTTATTCTCCTCTCTTATAAATCAAAGGGATCTTTCCAATGTACCAGATCAGCAATACAAATTTATGTTATCAAGTTAAGGAGTTATTGACTACTCCCTCTGGATAACTGAACCTTTACCACTACTAGATGATTTCTCTGTTCTCCAAATTCATACTGCTTTATCTATACATGTAACATCCAGTTACAGAATCATTTCCATTTGTCCCTCCAAATACTCCCTCATGCTTCTTCCTTGCCTCCTGGATTCTTTATAACAGTACAGTAATATAACAATACATTGCCTTTTTTTAACTTATCCAGTTTCTTCCTGGCCCAGTGAAGAGATACACATAAGATTCTTTGTATTTGGACCTAGATCTGCTTGGTTTTTGCTGCTTCAGTTTGGGGAATTTCTTTCTTAAGTATTTGAGATCATGCATTTTACCACTTACTCCTTTCATGGATTTTATTTCCTACAAATTCTAGGTGTTTCTCAGAAGCTGTTTCTCTCTCTTTCCATCTCTGGCCATCTCACAAACATTACTTTTATGAAGATTTTAACTCTCAATGTGCAGTAATTGTCTTTTTTCTTCTTTTTTTAAAGATAGTATTTTACAACATTGATTGATGTTGGGAACCAAATTAACAAAGATAAAGGATGAAACTATACAAAAATAGAAACCTGAAAACTTATTCCAAATAATTAAATGGTCATAAAAACATAATCTGGAGATTACTACAATTGGATTTCGAATTTTGTAATGAAGTATTTATTAATTTATTAGTGAGTCTCAGGTGGGTGTTCATGGCATTAAAATGGAATTCATCAACACAAAAGGATCAAAAAGAGCTGTTACCTACTTACCAGAGGTGGAAAAGAAGCAAGGTCACTGCATTTTCATATAATATTGTCCTTCGGTTACAAATCAAAATTTAAGTTGAAGCACTTCAGACCTTGCAATTGTATTGCACAATAAATTCACTTTTCTGTAATAATTAGTGTTCTCAAAATGCCTTTGTTAAATAAAATTATTTCCATAGATTTCTACACCTTTTATCCTTCTGAGTCAGACAAATTGAAAGTAAAAGTATGACAAAAAGATTTGTACAACCACAATTATCTTATGTATTTTGCTTCCCAAGCTCATACTCAGCTAGAAAGTGTCAGAATAAGTAGAACACATGTCTTAAGACCCATGACTTTCATTCCTTTGTGCTACATGGGGATAAGAATAGATTTAATAGGGATTATTCTACACAAGGAATTCTGAACATCATTTCATTTGTTTTGTTCAATGTTTTTTCTCATGCCAAGTTAGTTATTATTGTTATTATAAGTCCATGAGTCATTATACCATACTTACTTTTAATGTCAAATGCCTTTAAACTATTTTTGAAATTATAGTATCATTAAGTTAATAATTGAAAAGTACGTTAGAAATCATCTATTCTATCTCTTTCATTATTTCACTTAAAAAAAAAACCATGATTCAGAAAGATTTGCTAAAAGTCAAACTGTGGAGTTCATCCCTTTTTCCATTCCATGTTTTATTTTTCCATTTAATTTTATTTGATTTTTAAGTTGACTTTATTTGTACTTCATTATTTTCTACAGTGATTTAAATCTAAAGTTTGTAGATTAATATATGATGAATATTAAATTTTACACAGATAGCTTTTGTTTATCTTTTTTTTTTAGATGAAAATGATATTAAGGCATGGCCACCTATAGGGAAAGTAAAGAAAACAAGTCTCATGTTAGAAGTAAAGCAAAATGGAAAAGAATTGTGACAACTTTCTAGAAAATATTAGTACAAAATATGTTGCTATCACTAGCATTGGGTTGAATTCTGTAACAGAAAATAGAGGATATATCCACTAGCTTTTTACTTTTTCCTAGTTAGCTTAATCACTTAGCCAATATTACTTGCCTACCTAGGAGCACACTGCCCTCCCATTCCAGATCTTCTTGTTTTATCAGTAGTAATCATTTTTCTTACCATATCACTCTAAAATTATAAAAACATTTTTAACAAGCCAAAATACAAATGTATTTAATATTAATTTCTTAACGTTTTGAATATTCATTGTAAATGTAAGCCCTTTATATGTTCCAGGTTTTTTCCAAGATCCTCATTTCCAAGGTGCTTATTTATTAATCTGGTTTATTCTGGCTTAATCTCAGTAGGCTGGGATCATAATCAGACCATAGATTCTTTACTGAGAAAGGGAGGATAGAAAGCTCCAATTACTACTGAATTCAGGAAAAATATAAAAATAACCAGGTATGTAAGGGAAAAACTCACCTACAGCTAGTATATAATTCTATGTTTTTGTTTTTAAGCTATTAGGGTTGCTTTGATAAACTGGATTAGCAGTTCAATCAGGAGATAATATAATTATCATAAACTAATTACCAGATCATTACAAGATTACCAGATGAAACTATGTAAAACTTTTCTGAAAGCTACTTATATGAGGTGTAAAGAAAACTATCTTATTAGTTTGCATTAGAAATATACTCACATTGTCTAGGAATAAACAATACTTGTTGGGAAGCCAGGAATATTTTAATTATATTTTGCATTTATTTAGTCAGAATAAGTGGGTGTGCCCCTGAACAGAGTGCAGGAGAATACAAGGACTCGGATGGACACCAGTCTTTTTATTGACCCTCCCTTCAAATTTCCTGCCAGGCTCTTCATCGGCCAGATGCAACCCCCTGACTGCCTAGGTCATGCCCTCCACAAATGACTACTTTAAGCTTGTATACAAGCTTCTGACCTTTCATCTGAGAGCTTTGATTAAAACTAGATCTAAACAGTCATCTGACTTACATTCTGCTAATACTGGGGAGGAAGGAGAGGAAATGGAATACTTTCTGTGGAAAGAAAACTGCTTCCCCCATTTCTTACAGTTTGTAAGCAAAATTAAAACTACTAATTTTTCTCCAAAATATCCTTTCACAAGTTTTGTATTGAAAGTGGAAAATCGTTCCTGGGTTTCAAAATGAAGATTGGGCACCCCAATGAATGTCAGTTGTGTACTTCAATTCACACCTCCTCTCTGAAGAGGTTCTAAAATGATGAGGGTAGGGAACCATATGTTTGTATGGGTGCTTGAGATCCCAAAACACCATCGCACCAAGTCTTACCAAATGAATTTGAGTCAAGCCTCCTCAGTCAAGGAAAAATAGACCAGATGCTCAATGGCATAGGCCTTGGCATCCTGAATCAGTGAGCTGTGGCAGTTACCAGACTTCTCAACCCACAAACACCAAAGACAACAGGGAACCTTAGTGGGAAAAAACTATGGGGACAGAGTGAAAGGAGTTCACTGTAGGCCACTGCCCTGGGGGTGAAAGAGGTGGTTCAGCTGAGAGGCTACTTACAGAACTACAGGTGCAGTTGCTTTCAGCTCCAGGCCAACCTGGTGGGAGGAATTAAGTGGCAGATCAGAGCACGAGTGCAGAGCTTGCTTAAGATCTGAGTCACTGTCTGGGTTGGCGGTTTTGGGGTGAGTAGGAGCTCTGGTAAGGCAGAGATTGCTGTGTAGAAATAGCTCCAAAAACAGTAGTGAAACCCCTCAAGCTTGGGACAAAGTACACTCTAAAAGCAATCATACCTTGACAAACAACACAAGCAGTTGGCTGGGAACATGGCCAGGCAATGAAAATGGACTCAGATTCAGTCTCAGACTCTGGAATCTTTCTTTGGTGATAAAGAAGACCAAAACATACAACCAGAAGAAGGCAACAAAGTCAAAGAGCCTACAACAAAAGCCTCCCAGAAAAACTTGAATTGGTCTCAAGTCATGGAAGAACTCAGAAAGGATTTGGAAAAGCAAATTAGAGAAGTAGAGGAAAAATTGCGAAGAGAAATGACAGTGATGAGGGAAAATCATGAAAAACAAGCCAATGACTTGCTAAAGGAGACCCTCCAAAATACTGAGGAAAATAACACCTTAAAAATACACTAACTCAAATGGCAAAAGGGCTCCAAAAAGCCAATGAGGAGAAGAATGCCTTGAAAGACAGAATTAGAATTAGCCAAATGGAAAATGAAGTCCAAAACACCACTGAAGAAAATACTACTTTAAAAATTAGATTGGAGTAAGTGGAAGCTAGTGACTTGATGAGAAATCAATATATTATAAAGCAGAACCAAAGGCATGAAAAAATGGAAGACAATGTGAAATATCTCATTGGAAAAACCACTGACCTGGAAAATAGATCCAGGAGAATTAATTTAAAAATTATTGGACTACCTGAAAGCTATCATTAAAAAAAGAGCCTACATATCATCTTTCAATAATTTATCAAAGAGAGCTGCCCTGATATTCTAGAGCCAGAGGGTGAAATAGAAATTGAAAGAATCCACAGATTGCCTCCTCAAAAAGATCCCCAAAAGAAAACTCCTAGGAATATTGTCGCCAAGTTCCAGAGCTCCCAGATCAAGGAGAAAATACTGCAAGCAGCCAGAAAGAAACAATGTGAGTATTGTGGAAAAACAATCAGGATAACACAGGATCTAGCAAATTCCACCTAAATGGACTGAAGGGCTTGGAATATGATATTCTGGAAGTCAATGGAGCTAGGATTAAAACC
>CM053628.1:56626602-56667326 GCA_028646595.1 Phalanger gymnotis | reverse complement strand
AAAAACAATCAGGATAACACAGGATCTAGCAAATTCCACCTAAATGGACTGAAGGGCTTGGAATATGATATTCTGGAAGTCAATGGAGCTAGGATTAAAACCAAGAATCATCTACCCAGCAAAACTGAATATCATGCTCCAAGGCAAAATGTGGATTTTCAACAAAATAGAGGACTTTCAAGCTTTCTCAGTAAAAAGACCAGAGCTGAATAGAAAATTTGACTTTCAAACACAAGAATCAAGAGAAGCATCAAAAGGTAAACAAGAAAGAGAAGTCATAAGGGATTTAACAAAGTTGAACTGTTTTGTTTACATTCCTATATGGAAAGATGATGTATATGATTCATGAGACCTCAGTATCATAGTAGCTGAAAGGAATATATTTGTGTATGTACATATATATATATATAGACACATGTGAGTGTGTCAACGTATATATATATATGTAGGTGTTTATATATATATACATGTATATGTATGTATGTGTGTGTATATATGTATATATGTATGTGTACATACACAGAGGGTACAGAGTGAGTTGAATATGAAAGGATGATATCTAAAAAAATAAAATCAAATTAAGGGATAAGGGACAAGAGAGGAATATATTGAAAGAGGGAGAAAGGGAGATAGAATGGGGTAAATTTTCTCACATAAAAGTTGCAAGAAAAAGTGGTTCTGTAGGAAGGGAAGAGGGTGCAGGTGAGGAGGAATGAGTAAATCTTTCTCCCATCGGATTTGACCTGAGGAGAGAATACCATAAACACTCAATTGGGTATCTTACCCCACAGGAAAGAAGGAGGAAGAAGATAAAAAGGGAGGGGGATGATAGAAAGGAGGGCAGATAGGAGGAGAAGATAATCAAAACCAAACACTTTTGAAAAGGGACAGGGTCAAGGGAGAAAATTCAATAAAGGGGGATAGGTTAGGAAGGAGCAAATCATAGTTAATCTTTCACCACATGAATATTGTGGAAGGGTTTTACATAATGATACACATGTGGGCTATGTTGAATAGTTTGTCTTCTTAGGGAAGGTGGCTGTGGAGGGAAGAGGGGAGAGAATTGGAACTCAAAGTTTTAAAAACAAACATTCAAAAACTAAAAAGAAACAATGGTTTTGCATGCAACTAGGAAATAAGTTACACAGGCAATGGGGCATAGAAATTTATCTTGCCCCACAAGAGAAGAAGAGAAAGGGGATGGGAGGGGAAGTGGGGTAACAGAAGGGATGGCTGACTGGTGAACAGGGCAACCAGAATATATGCCATCTTTGAGTTGGTTGGAGGGTAGAAACTGAGACTAAATTCATAATTCAACTCTTGTGAAAATCAATGCTGAAAACTAAATATACTAAATGAATTAAATTTAAAAAAAATTAAAAAAAATAAAATGAACACTTTTCTTGTTACACTTATTTTTCATTCCTTTCTTCATTTGTTCTTTCACCACTTCCTCTCAACGCTGCTGCATTCCATCCTTACTGCCTTCCTTCCTTTATTCCTTCCTTCATTTTCCCTCACTGTCTGCCTCCCTCCTCTTCCTTTCATCCTTCCTTCCCTCATTCCTTCCTTCTGTTTTTCCTTCTTCCTCGTAATCTTCTTATCCTTCTACAAATGTTTCTTTCCTTTCTCCCTAGATTTCTTCCTTGTATTTTGTATTTTCATTTCTCTTTTGCTTCCTGTTTTTCCTTTTTTTCCTATATCCTGTTAAAAACTACTTATTTAAGTTAAAAATACTGTTGCTGTTACATTTGTGGTTCCTTTCTTCGTTTCTTCTTTCACTGCTTTCGATTCTGCTTCACTTCTATACTTCCTTCCTTCTTAATGTTACTTCTCTTCCTTCATGATTTCCCCTCTCTCAGATTGCCTGTTACTTCCCTTCTTTCCTTTTTTCTTTCCTCTTTCTTTCCTATACTTCTCTTTTCCTTCATATTTCACCATGCATAACTGTACATACGCAATGATATTAGAGAATGTTTCACATGTGGATTTAGTAGACTACTCTTAATACACCCTCACTCACACAGCACAACCAACATATGTATTTTTACATTTTTATTCTAAACATTTGATTTTGATTTGGGAAAAAGGAAAAAGGATCCAATTGACTACATAAAGTAAAAGTACTATCCAGCCTGTGTTTATTCCTTCTAATAAACAGATTATTTCTAAGTATTTCTCTGTTAGAATAATCTCGCTCTTTCTCAGTTATCATATTCCCTAAGGTAATCCCCTTTGAAATTTTATACAGCATCTTTATCATCCAGTTACTTAAGAGAAATGACACAACTACAAGAAGTCAAAAACATGACCTTTTTTCAGAGAGAGCTATTGCCAAGGGAGTATAGTGATGTCATAAAGCCAAAGTTCTTAGCATCATCAGTTCTAAGGTATTACTAGGCAACAGCTGAAGATTCTTTATA
Organism: Phalanger gymnotis; assembly: GCA_028646595.1. NCBI lineage: Eukaryota > Metazoa > Chordata > Mammalia > Diprotodontia > Phalangeridae > Phalanger > Phalanger gymnotis. The sequence goes on along the minus strand of CM053628.1, from coordinate 56,664,903 downwards.
TACCTCGTTCATTTGAGGTACTAATTTCTCATGTGATGAAAAAAGAAAAGGGAAGCAAGAAGATTCTGAATACCTGTTCATTGTATTAAGGTAAGAGAAAATGAAACTTTGTACTCAAAAGTAAAGATTATACCTAATGGGTTTCAAATTCTGGTTCTCAGAAAGAGAAAAAAAAGTTTCTTTTCAAATTGCTTAACTATAGTTAGTTATCTTTACTCTAGGGCAGGGGTGGGGAACCTATGGTCTCAAGACCACATGTGGCCTTCTAGGTCCTTGAATATAAACTTTTGTCTGAGTCCAAGTGTTACAGAATGATCCATTTATTAAGAGAATTTATTCTGTGAAGTTTGGATTCAGGCAAAAGGGCCACATTTGAGGACCTAGAAGGCCACAAATCTCCCCAAGGCCACAAGTTCCCTGTCCCTGCAGTCTAAGGAAATAAGACTGGGGTAATGGAGGGCATTTTCCTCTTGTTTTTAATAGCTTTTCCACATCTTGTCCTCATTCAACTATTTTACAATGCTGGTTAACAAGGATTTAATGATCACCAAAATGACAGTTTGTGATTTACCTGAAATACAGAAACCCAGGAAACCTTACAGTCTAGAAAAATATAACCTGAGGCAAATATGTCTTGTCTCAAAGTTAGAGAAATGAAATCACTGGAAGCAGAAAGCCTGTATTTTGAATTGTTCATTATTGCTTACTATCAGATTCTTGCATTATAGGATTTTGGGGTCTAAGAGGCACAATTGGACTACAGCAGAGTACAGGTAGTACAAACTCCCACTTCTACTTCTACTTCATTTTCCTTGCATAGAGGAGGAATCTGAAATTAGGAGAAGAGAGCAGAGAAATGGAGGGAGGGAAAAAGAGAGATAGGATCTTTCCAATGGTAAATGTGTGCAGTTTTCAAAAGAAGTATTTCATGGCTTAATGCTTTAGTACAAGTAGCATTATGCAAAGTATATGGGGAACAAGTAGCTTGAAAAGTTATTATGCTTTGTATGTTTAGTGGAATCTCAGACCTGGATTTGGAGCAGAAGACCTGGGCTCAAAGCCTGACTCACTCCCCGGATCCCCTTGCTCTCCCTTCTCTTCAGTTTCCTCTCTTGCAACATGAAGGATTAGACTCCATGGTCTTTTAGGACCTCTTGAAAAAATGAAGTCTGTTGGGAGGTGAGTTTCCAGTTTGGATATCATGATAGATTCCTTAGGAAGGGGTCCTGTTACCCATTTTGGTATTCTCTAAAATGGTGTTCCAACTCAGGGATCAGATTATAGATTACAGAATTACAGAATCTTGAAAGAGGAAAGGTCTCAAAAGTCATATTAAGAACCTTAACCCATCTCTCCTCCCCTGTGAGGGCACTTCCTTTTGTCTGATGCCCCGCTGTGACAACAAATATGGTCAATGGTGTCAACCTGAAAATTTGGTGAAACACAATAAAGGTGTCATCACAATTCACAAAATTGCATAATTACATTAAGTCAAGTACAGATCAAACCACTTAGATGGGTCACAATAGACTGGTACTGAGAGGGGAGATTTACATGTTACACATTAGATAATCAAGAAAACTTAAACATGAACCACACAAAGTAAAGCAATCATTATTACTGATGTTAACCAACACTCAATTCCTTGTATCCCAGTTACCTATTCCCAATGTTTATTTAAGCAGCACTTTTTGAATCCATGGTGCCTGATGCAGTTATCTGGTCCTTAGATACCCTTATTGTCTTATTGTCAGAATAGTTCTAAAAGGGAGTTCTGCTTCTCTTCTGGTTCAGATCTAGAAGTTCTCAGATATTTCTTACTTAACATAACTTAGTACAATCACTTAAATTTGGTTTCTCCATTTTTGAAACTTTAAAGTATTTTAGTTTACATGTCACTTGCTGCTTCTATCCTTACCTAAATCTTGTACCTGATAAAAGAATCTTTTAAAATGTGAGGGCCTAACCAGGAAATGAGCTCTTCTGCCTTTTAAAATTATCAGACAGACACTTTAATAAAGGAGATCTAATTTCACTTTTACCACTATCTTATATAATTTTGTGCAAAAATCTAAATTTGAGATCTTATTACCAAAACATGACAAGTTTCAGAAGTCCATTATATACATCTCTATATAATTCTTAGAGGAATAAATCTGATTCTATTACTTTTCTCAAAATTTGGTATCCTTTTTTAATTAGACATCTATCACATTACATCTTTGTCTTATTACTTGGCCTAATTATTTCCTTCTTTTGGAGGATACTATCTCTGCATTATGTTTATTTGGCTATAAATATAGATTACAATTATAAGCTATTCATTCTTGCACCCCATTACAGTAACTTGGAGATGTTCCAACTTTCCATCTATTATCTAATAGATTTAGCATTGTGCCTACAGAATTTCTTGTTAATATAAATTTGCTTTAAAAGAAAAAGAGGGACAATGTCATATACCTTAATAGAAGGAAAGAACTTACTTAGCTTTGTTTGATTCCAGGCGTGAATCATATCTGACAGCCAATCATATAGTCACTAGATGCTGAAAGCAGGGCTTAAGAGTAATCAGGTGGGGAATTGTCATTTTTAGGAAGGAGACAGTGAAATTGGGAAATAGAGTCAGGAAGATGCTACCTCGGCCGGCCACATCCAAGATTGTCTTCAAAACTTTTCCCAAGCACAGACATTCACCTTCAGAAGTTCTCAGCCTGTAGTGCTGCATGCCATTCTACTATTGCCTTTATGACACCTATTCCTGTAATCAGAGTTTAAAACAATAGTAAATTGCAGTTGTATAATAGCAAATAAATATGGGCTGGTATTCTTCAGATAGGACCATCCCAAATTTGATTGAGCTAAAAATCAAATCCAAATACATAACTTTTCTGTCCTCTAAAATACTTCCTCACACTCTCTCAACATATTTAAACTATCTGCAACAGGATCCAGAACATCTATCTTGGGACAGGAAGGCTTGAATAATTGACGCTGGTCCCCAAACCTTTTTATCTGCCTTTCATATTTCCAATCAAACCTTTATGTATCTTTCCAAATATCTTGAGCCAATTATTCAGTTTATTTGACTTTCCTTTACATTTCAACCATAAGACAAGATAGCTCATAAGTTGTTACTCTCTACTAATGTAACTACTGGAATCCTATTCCTTAAACAAAACAAGAAGTTCCTAACTTTAACCTCAAGGGTTGATGGATTTATGTCCTTGTTTCACAAGCTTGTTTATTCTTCCCTAATTATACTCATTCTGGAAGAAAGAGACATTTCTGGAATAAAAAGAGACATTTCAGGAATTAAATCTTATATATATAGATGTGTGTGTGTGTGTGTGTGTGTGTGTGTGTATGTATAGACACATATATATACACGCACCCACATATACACACACACACACACACACACACATATATATATACATATATATATATATATATATATATATATATACGTATACACACACACACACACATATATATTTATATATGTATATATATGAAGTTTGGCTCCAATTTCAACTCTTGCTTGGCCATGGAATGAATACAAATTCAGAGCAGGCCTTCTAAAAATCACAGAAGAGATTTTTCGAAATATCTCTTCCAGAAATATTTCCACTTCTTTGAAAACAGTTTAAAATTTTATCCCTCAATAGGAAGAATAATCACTAAACTTTCATGAAGAAAATTAGTTGGAAAGTTTTAAAATGATAGACAATTCTTTCTTTGATCTTAAAGCAAAAATAAACCTTTAAACACTGGAACTTATTAAAACTAAGTTGGTGCAAAATACCTTTATTCCCTAAGGATTATACAGAATTCCTAGATATTGCAAAGTTCCTTAGTTAAAAAGGTGTAATGGAGAGGATGCTTCATTTTCGTAAGTCAACAGGAACATACCCAATTAAATTAGCCTTGTCACAATAACAGTTTACCAGGCCTTTCCTTAGATGAAATAGGCTTGAAAAGTCACACTCCTATTTTTTGTACCATTTTTAGTCTAACATCTAGATCACAAGAGGAATTGCTTTTTCAGTAATATTGCTGATAAGCAGTAATGCATGCTGATACATCTGTTTGCCAAATTACATGATTTAGAAATGTGACAACGCCTAGAACATTATTATGTATTCGATACTTGAAACAAGCCATTATCAATTTAGGTGAATGCATCTCTAAATCAATTTGCACATAGAATCACTCATTTCGTCATTAATATGTTGAAGCTATAACTTTAAACTACCGTATATATTCTGATAAAAGACAAGATTTTAAATGGAAAATCTGCTACCACAGTAAATATCCCTACTATTATTATTATTCCCTGTTTACAACCAAACATAACAGTTTCAAATTATCACATTTTTATCACACCCTATTTTAAAAAAAAGCTCAATTTATGTATATCGAAATAAGATTAAAATTACTGCAATACCATTTCTACCACACCAAGGCCTTCTCAAATTTCACAATCTAAAAGAACTTTAAAAATACAGAAACAATAAACTTCAGATGACATCCACTGCATTTCCAGATTATCACATATAGAAATTATTCAACTTATTACTTTTGGTATTAAAAACCACTTCAAAGTTAACAATTACATTAAAAAAATGTTGTTTCTAACATATGCCAGTCATGATGTTAAGCATTTTGAAATGATCATATCATTTTGATCCCATAACAACAACCATTATTATTTTCCCTTTACAAATCAGGAAATGGGTGAAACAGAGATAAAATACATTTTTCAACTGGAACAGAGAAGTGTGAAGTTTACGAAGAGCAGAAGCTGGCATCCCAGTGCTGATAATTCTTGGAGGCAGGGCTTAGGGAATACTTGCCACAGGCCGGATCCATCCACCTCTCTCTTCCTCTACAACTCTTGAATTTATCGATCCTGGGGCAGTTTGCAACTGCTGGGACAAGGTGGGCAGAAAGTATAGGACCTGGGCAACATTTCCAAGCTTTGCCTAGAAGGGTGGGCTACAAAGTGCCCAGGGGCACAAAATGTCAGCATCACTGCCAGTCTGTGAGTTGCCGTCCCTCCCCTTCTTTTGCCAGGTGGGAAGCGTGATTTAAGTTTTCCCTACAATTCTCCAGCATTCTCTTCTCTTAATCTGATCTAGGGATGAGAGGAGTTAACAAGGACCCTTAGGGCTGTTAAAAATTCCCACACTGAGACACCCTCTAAACTCTGGGGAGGTGTGGGGAATGATAAGTGATCAGGCTTGGGAGGAGGTATTTCAGCACAACTGAGAGTCTCTGGAGTTACCTACAGTCTCAGGAGTTCTCTCCTGAAATTCCAACTAATCAGTTTCCAAACATTTTTATGATTCATCTCAGAATCTGCTGACATGTCGTAGCTCTTTCTGTTTCCATTGCAATCCCAAGTTGGCCAGACCAGAAATTACAAAGAAACAAGTCTTACAGTTTTTCCTGGTTCCCTAGATGCAGCCCTTAGAAATCTCTGGCTGTCTCTATTTTAAATTTTATGAAATAATAGACTCATTCACAGCACACCCACTCATATACACACACTGACAGACAAATTGACAGCTAACAGGGCAAATACAAACTGAGTTCACCACTTGACAACAGGGAGAGGGAGAGTTAGAGGCTTGTTAGAAATCCTTATCTTGAATTGGCTATAATTATTCCAAGGAAAGGGGGTTGGAGAATTTGCAAGGATCTAAGACCTGACAGGGATGGATCCTGCAAACTTTGCTCAGAGAACGTCTATGGTTTTTGGGGGAACCCTTGGCATCTCTGATGTTCCTGACTTTCCATAATTTCCATTGCTGTGGCAATAGCAGCTGAACAGAGTTATCCTCCTCAGGACTAGAGCAGGTAAGGGAAGGTAAGGAGGGAGGGGGTAACTGCAAAATGCAGTTATCCTCCCCAGAATCAGACCCTTTAAGGGAAGGGAGGGAGGAAGGAGACAAGACATAGGGCAGGAAGAGTGGAGAAACAGGTATGGCTGGGGTTGATAGACAAGAGGGGAGAGTGAGGTGGAAGGAATTCACCAATAACAAGGGTGATGCTGAAGCATCACCTTCAGAGAAGAGGCTTGTGCCTTTTGTTGTCACTCAGCCATCTCAGCAAACCCATGGTGAAAACATTTTCTCTCTTTTCTAGATGTTTTACTGCCCTTCAAACTTAATTTGTTTTTAAGAGAAAGTATCTTTGACTGGTTCTAAAGAGCCCTATCACAATAGGGCTAACATAATTTGGGGCTATCTTTTAGTTAACTGACACTAGTGCTGGCAGTACTTGTGCTAATTTTCCTGAGATCAGTAAGTACTTCTGGGGGATTTTTACAGAATGTTTGACTGCAGATTTGATCCCTGCTACCAGAGCTAACTTAAAGGGAAATTTCAGACTTCAACCAAACCAGTGGGAATCCTTGGGAAGCTGGGAATAGAAAGAAATTACCTGACTCTTCAAGGTTAAGACTCCAGGAAAAATGAATCCTGAGGTGCCTGAATCATTAGCCTTGATGAGGCTGGGGTAATATTCTGCCATTCCATCAGTTCCATTCACAGTTCATGGCACCATCCCAGTGCACATGATAGTTTGGTTAAAGGAGACAAACAGGCTAGGTGATATGTAAATTCACACTGTTTATTCCCTTAAATATAGCAGCATACATACAGGTATGGAGCCAGATAAAATCTGACTGAACACAAGAATGAGAAGACTTAAATATATTTGTAGAACAGTAACAACTCAGCATGTCCGTGTTACTCAATTTTATGATCTCCATGTATGTTTAACCATGATACAAGAAAAAGACTTTTCTTAATTGAATAGATTATAAATACAATTAGATAAGAGAGCTGACAAAGTGTCAATTGAAATTACAACCCAGGATCTCTGTCTTTAATTTACCATTGACATACCATAACATAGTACATGTCCATAAAATATTAAGATAAGAAAAAGGCAGGTTAAGAGTATCATCCCTAACTATAGAAGAAAGAATGCTCTTAAGTCAGCCCCAACTGGCCTGGTTGACAATAGGAAGAGGTATTCTCTGAGCAAAGTCAGAGAACAAAGAGGCGTAAGTCCAGCCTCTTCTTCTGGTTGATTGTTAGTTCATGCTCTGGCCCTTATTGAAGTTACTAAATTGGTATTAAATGATTATCAGTGATTATAAGTCTTAAACTATGTCTGGCCCATATGTGTACATTTTGATGTAATTTTTTTTTCCAACTAGGTGTCTCTGGTGTCACTGGCCATGAACAGAAACATTCCCATGAGAACACCTCAGAGGTGGATGACTATTTTGCAGCGGAGAAGTTCCCCCCTTCTTTATACAATACAAATATCAATGCGATGCTGCCAAATGCTAGGCATCTTCCTGAGGGGCTGGAGAGATCCCCTGAACTTCTCCTGAATTATCTACAGATTAATACAGAAACTGCAGCCAGTTTTGTGCCAATCTGCTCCTCTGTGGTCTCCTCAGCACCAAGTTTGCCAGAATTCACCAATGTGTTCAGTGTCCCACAGCCAATGGCCATGGACACAATATTTGTGAAGCAGGAGATGCCTGGAGATATGTCCCTGTATCCAGCTCCACAACCAACCCAGTTATTTCAGCTGCCCATGCAAGAAAGTAGAGTGGGTATTGATGTTTCAATGACTGTACCACCAACAGCACAGAAGTCACAGATGGCCTTGAGGACATTACTCTGGCTACTCAGAGTACTGGTCCTACTACTCTTTTCCAGGCCCCTAGGTCTGGAGAGGAGCTGAGGCTTTTCCTAAATATTCCCCACAGGCAAGAAAGCTTTGGATTTTGTGGACAATTTTATTCTGCCCCAGGTTTAGCTTTGCCACCATCACCACCAAACTCACAGCCCAGAAGTCCAGAGAACCAGCTTGCAATGATCAACAACAACTTGTCCCCATGGCCTTCTGGAGCTATCTATGGCCTGAGACTTGTACAGGTATCCCAGTGTGTTGTTAAGCAAAATTGTCTCCTTAGCATGGCTTTTGTTTACTTTCAGCTGTTAAGTGCTAAGCCCCAGGCCCAAAGCCCTATCAGGTGTGAAACCTGTGTGGGTGTAGATTGATGACTTAAGAGGGGCAACTCGGGAACCAATGGTCTCTGGTCTTTGAGGCGGGGCTTGAGAACACCAGAAGCTCAGCTGTGAGGAAAAGGGAGCCAAGAGACAACTACAGCGGAAGCGGAAGCTGTGGAAGCAGGAAGTTGTGGAGGCAGGAAGCTGCTGAAGCAGAGTTAACCAGTGTGTAGACCCAGGAGTGCGAGCAAGGACTTGAGGCCAGTAAAAATGATTTGGCTAAATACTATCTTGTTTTTCTGTGGCCTCCGGGTTACTCTTGTGAGGCGGCCTTACTGGGCCTAGAGTTTTTTTGTCAAGATGTCGGAATGGGGAGGCTGGTTCACGGATCTGCTGCGGTGGGGCCAAAATAAATTTTTTGTTGTTTTCTACTTAGAGAATCTCTCATACCTTGCGATTTTGAACCATTCAAACACATACATGATTATATTTGAGATTATAAATTCGGCCTTCTTACTACACCAAGTTCCAGCCAGGTCCTGTTAACCTGGAGCACATGTCCTTAGGGCACATTATTATCCCAGCACCAAAATTCTGCCAACAAAACCAGCAAGATTTAGACAAAAAGAGAATTCATCGCTGTGATTATCCAGGTATGCACAAATGCCAGAACACTTATACTTGCAAGCTCTGATGTGATTCCTAAACCTATCTGCCACAGTTAACAACTTGTATTTATAAGGTTAATAGTTCATATATTTTACAAAGAGAAGAGGGGAATAAGTGAATCAGGAGGCTAAGTGAAATTCTTGAGAAGAGACTTGGTACCAAATAGCAAGATGTGGGGAACTAAGGACCAAGAAGGGCAGATAATAGAATCTAACGGCTCTAGGCTGCACTGGAAATACCAGCTGTGTCTTGAGACTAGTGGCTTAGTCAAGAAATAGCACAATATATGGGGAGGCTCATCTTCCTTCTTTGTTCCTTCTTTGGTCTTAAAGGCTCAGAAGGATGAGAGCAAAGGAAAGAAAAGCCTAGATACTCATAGCATGCAGGGTGGAAGCAAACTGCAGAGCAAATGTACAAGAAATTGTTTGTGGGAGAGGTGAGTGTTTGAGGGGCCGAAGGAGCAGCTTTGCAGGAATGCTTTGGGAAAATCCTGGGAAGGGGAAAGGAGTAATGGTGAAGGAATATCTATCAAGCATTTTAGTCCCCCAGGTATCTGTCCCTGGGTCCACAGGCCCATCCCAGCGCCAGAAGGTGGTATGGTTACCTTAGATGAGAAAGTAGGGTTATATTATCTATAATTATCATGTAAAATCCTTTCTTTCTATTGTCCTTGTTTGGGAAACTCATTCCTAGCTGCCTTTTTTCTGTCACTCTAGGATTTACTAGCTCTTAATAGGCTCCATGATAAACATTACTTTTGAAACTTACATTAAGCATTTTGAAAGATCACAATCATTCTCTATCTAGTCAAGTTTGGGGAGAGGAGAGGTTTTGTGGGAGTAGGTGATGTTCAGAAAAGGGTGTCATGGAAACCTTCATGGAGGAGTCAGCTGGGATGGAAGCAACATTCTTAAGATCTGAAACTGTAGATAGGGGAGCTAATAACTTTAAGGGTTAAGGCCGCCTGTTGGATAGATAGTAATTGTTTCACTAGGGCCTAGGATAGATGATAGTGTAAACTGATTTACAACAATGACACTTGGAATCAAGAAAATTCTCATGCTCTATCTTGTGTTACAGGTTGCACAAAACTTTATACCAAGACTTCTCACCTGAAACCTCACAAGAGAACCCACACAGGTAAATTGTTTCAAAGAAGAATATATAGGTTCCAGGTAACTGCAAGAACCATGTTCTTTTCCAGAAGTTTTCCATTACAATACATGCAATGATCATTATTAATGATCCATTTAGATGTACATATTGATAAGCTGTTGCTGGTTCTCAGATTGCTCAGCTCTCCTAAGAATGATATCCCACAGCTGTGCTGTCAGTTACTCGACAACCTTTACCCTTCCTTTGAGAGCTACTCTTGAAGCATCTATCTTTTTTAATGTATTACCTCCTGAAGCAAATTTCAACTCTAGGACCACCATCCAGGCAAATCCTTCACTTTGATTTGCCGTTTCCTTCACTTCTCTTTGTACTTGGTGATGTTGAACCCAGATTCTTTTTCATTGTTGTTAATTGCACTTATTTTGTATATATTTTTTGTATACAAATTTAACTACATGTTGTCTCTTCTATTGGAATGTAAAGCCTCTAGAAGGCAGGGACTGTTAGTTGTTTGATTCCCTAGCTCAGTGCCTTAGAGAATTTTTTTTTGTACCCCCACACCTAGCATAGTGCCTACCACATAAGTAAGCACTTAATAAATGCTTATTGATTGATATTATTTCCTTGACAAATGCTTGTTGGCTGATTGATTTTGCTTCTTTTGATCTTAACCCAAATACTCTCCATCATTCTTGCCCCATCTAGTTTCCGTTTTTCCTCACTTGGTAGTAATGCTTGTCTTCTCTCCCCACCACCCCTACCCCAGCCCCTTCCTTTTTTATTTTGTTTTTTTTCCAAGACAATAAGCGTTAAATGCCCACTATGTTCCAATGTTCCAGTCACTGCTCTCAAGGAATTCACTTTGTGTTTCTCTGTTTCTCTGTTTCTCTCTCTCTCTCTCTCTCTCTCTCTCTCTCTCTCTCTCTCTCTCTCTCTCTCTCTCTCTCTCTCTCTCTCTCTCTCTCTCTCTCTCTCTCTCTCTCTCTCTCTCTCTCTCTCTCTCTCTCTCTCTCTCTCTCTCTCTCTCTTCCTCTCCCTCTCTCTCATGTTCTCTTTAAAAGATTTTCATTTAAAGTTTTGAATTCCAAATTCTGTGCTTCCCTCCTTCCCTTCTCCCCTTACTGAGATGATGAGCAATCAGAATTCATATATTTTAAAGCTTTCTTACATCAGTTGTCGAAACATTCCTATTATTTCTAGTCCTCTTTGACCTCCCATAGCTTCTGAGTCTCTTTTGACAATGCTTTTTCTTCTTTTTCCTTTTTCCTTCTTTTTCTTGTATCAATTCTTCAGCTGATATACCTTGGTTACACCCTTAACTTTTCAATTCAGACTCTACATTAAGGCTTCCATCAACCTTCCCAGGCTTATATGCCATTGTACTTCTTCCTGCTTTCCTCCCTTCCATTCAGACTAACTTGGCCTTTTTTCTCGTGCAGAACATTTGGTCTTCTGCTTCCATTCCTCTATTCTGCATTCTATTCCCCAGTCAGTGATAGGAGTGTACCCCTCTACCTTACCTGCATTTCAAAGACTCTTTAACTTCTTAGAATGGTTCATCTATCCCTTCCTATAGCACAAGTCCTCCTTCTTACACCTTGAGAGTGCTCTGCCATGTAAAGTCATTTAAAAATACTTTGCACATTCACAATATTTACTCAAGTGTGGATCTGTCATATTCCCTCTCCCAAAAGTAACCCACCCAACTACCCCTGCCACTTCTAACTAGAATGAGAATTCCATGAGGTCAGGTACTATTTTATTGAGGTATTTTCTTTCCTTGTGCCTTGAATAGAGGAGGCATTTAAACAATGACCATTAAAATGAATTTGTTGCAGCCCTTTGTCGATATCTTCAGGTTCACAGTGTGCATTAATATTTCTGGATAAAAAAATAAGCACAATTTCTTATCTTTGGGGCATACTCTCAAATTGTTTTCCAGAATAGCTGGATCAGCGAACAGTGTACTTTTTTTTCTGTGCTACCCCCATCTGTCCTTTTCCTCTTTTGTCATCTTTGTCCATCTGATAGGTGTAGTGTAGAATATGAGTTGCTTTTAATTTGCATTTCAAAATAATGATTTGGAACATTTTCTATATGGTTCTTCACATGATGATATATATATTCTCTATTAATTTACCAGGGAATAGCTTAATCCTATTTCTTCTTGGTGTTGTTGTCTTTTGTTATTGATGAGGACCAGCGACCTCATGGACTGATATCTTGATTTATGTATGAATGGGATTTAAGTGATGCAGAGTTGTGCCAAGTCATTAGCTTACTCTCTCTTCTAGAGTCTTTGAAGTCTAGTGACAACACAAAAGTCAAGCTGAATGGGGATGGCCCAGGATGCAGTGGATGATCTTGGTCAGTGTCTTGACCAAGCTCTAAGTGCTTCACAATTTCTGCTTAGGCTTGGCCTTGGGACAAATTGTTCTCATATACCCCTTCTGTGAAGGGAAGTCTTCACATACTTGGGGTACACTTCCCTGTAGCTCATCAATCTGTTTGAGGCCTGCTCCTCTCAACCTGGTTTAGTCTATTTGCCAAGACAGTTTTACAGGGTGGCTGCTGAACATGCTGCAGCTTCTTGTAGCCACAGAACTTTGATTACATGTCAAACAATGGTGACTTCAGAAGAATGACTTGTAAAATACACTTCTTGCTTCTTAACAAAGAGATCCTGGACCAGAGAGAGAAAATGAGAGATGTATTCTCAGGCATGGTTGATTTTTTTTGTATATGTATATGTAGACTATATGTATGTGTGTATGTACATATATGTGTGTATACATAAATATATAAATGCACATGTATTTAAATATGTGTGTATATGCATATTCTGTACATTAACATTTTTATTGGTGCTCCTTTTTCAAATCTATTTCAAACTACTAACTCTGTGCCACCTATTCCTTTACACTGTAGCCTCACCAAGTTATGAGAATAAGAGTATGGTTGAAATCACTCCCATTTGACTCTGGTGTCTTGAGTGGATGAAAATCTCCTTTCTTTCTGTTGATTGAATCAAGAAAACAGATTTGAGTGTGTTCAGGAATTGGACATCCTCTTGAATTAATTCTATTGTCTAAGAGAGACTCAGTCAAGATCTAAAAGGAGGAGTGTGTTTCAGGATTGGAGAGAAAGAATTTGGCTCTGAGAACCTATTGCAAACATGGAACTAAGGGAGAACTGAAACACGAAGGAGAAGGAAGACACTGAAAAAGAGTCCTTCATTCTATGAGTAACACAAAAAAAGAAACAACCAGCCTGAGGAAAGCCCCCAGCCCCCCCACCCCTGCCTTAAAGATCTCTTCTTTTCCCAGGCTCCCCTTCTTGATTTCTATCTGCCCACAGTCATTATAATATAATATGTTGTTTTCCTATCCAAATGTATCCCTAGTAAATAGACTTTTGCCTCAATCATCAAAGGGAAAAGAGTGAATTAGAGGCTGATAGGAATGTAAGGGTAAGCAAGCACCCTCTAGAACCAACCTTGGTGTTACAGTTTTTTGTTTTCTTCTACTAGGGCCTTGGGAGTAATTGCAACTCCAGCTCATTTTACAGAGAGGAAGCTGAGGCAAACAGAGTTAAGCAACTTACCTAGGGTGATATAGCTAGTAGACATTGGAACTCAGGAGGATGGACTTATTTTTAGACATGGCAAGAAACCTTACCTTTGGAATTTTTCCTTCCTTATTGTTAGGACTGCATATTATTTCTGGGCTTAAGAAGTCATTCTATTTCCCTTAAACCTAGTGTTCTTAAGAGCTTTGGTGTCATTAATCAAACTATATAAGGATGCACTTGGTCAAGGTCCAACACATATGGAAGAAGTGTGTTTTTTAAACCAGTTCTCAAAGTTGACATTCTCTGAGGCATTTCTCCCCAGTTAGATGCTAAAGCACTTTGCTGATAGACCTAATACACATGTTGTTTTGAAACCCCAGACCCTCTTATGATACCAGGTATGTACTGGATGCTCATCATGGATTCATGATTTGTAATCCTTGATGATGAGGTTGATGGTGACATTTTCCTTCCTTTCATCATTGCCAGGACTGTGCAAAAAAGAGGTCTCTAAACGGCAAAGTTGATCTAATGTTTCCAAGTAATTAATGCAATAATTCAATGGCAAAGCAAAATAAACAATTAGAGTTTTGATAGCTCTCTTATCTTTTGAACATCGCCATAGTGGTCTTTAACCCTATCATCGTTGTTGGTGCCACCATCTTCATCCTTATGTTAAGACAATGGTTTTCTTTCAGGTATTTGTGCTCACTCAGTAACCTGGACTTACTTTCTTCATCCTCTCTTTTCAGGTGAGAAGCCATACAAGTGCACATGGGAAGGATGTGACTGGTATTTTACCCGCTCAGATGAGCTAACTAGGCACTGCAGAAAGTATACTAGAGTCAAGCCATCTAAATGTATTGCTTGGGGGCATTGCTTCACCCGCTCTGATGGCCTTACCTTTCACTTGAAGAGACATTTGATCTAATGGAGCAACTTGCACCAAAGCAAGTACTCCACAGATCTCTTTTCTGAAAGGTAACTAATATTGAATTGTCATCAACCTAGAACACAGGCAAAAATATGTATCTTTAGTTGTGGCAATTCCCACTCATCATTGTGGGCACATTCAAGAGAATGGAAACAGTCTATTTTCATGTCTGCTCTTTGTCTCTTTAGATTTATATATTATATATCCATGTATGAATCAGAAATTTGAAATAAATCTGTGGCAAAATATCACCTTCCCAGAGATCTGATTACTCAGACTATTAACATTTTTCATTTCAGCATTCCATGTACTGTCCTTTGTAAAGCAACAATCAGCTGGATATTTGTAACTGGCAGAGTTCATTGTGTACACAGGACATGTCTTAAACTATTTCTTAGAGAAATGTGTTTTTTTTTTGTAAATTGTATTTTATTTTTTCCAATTACATATAAAGATACTTTTCAACCTTCATTTTAAAATAAGATTTTGAGTCCCCAATTTTTCTTACTACCACCCTTCCCCAAGATGGCAACCAATCTGATATAGGTTATACATATACAATCATGTTAAAAATATTTCCCACATTACTCATCTTGTGAAAGAAGAAACAGAATAAAACCCCAAAGCAGTTAAAATATTGTTGTTCAATCTACCTTCAGACTAAATAGTGCTTTCTCTGGTGGCTGAAAGCATTTTTTTCATTATGAATCTTTTGGAGTCTTGGATCACAGGATTACTGAGGATAGCTAAGTCATTCATAGTTTTTCATTGAACAATATTGTCATTCTGTGTACTCTTGTATTATATATTCTGTTCTGCTTACTTTACTCAGCATCAGTTCACAGAGATCTTTTCAAATTTTTTTTGAAATCCTATTGCTGATCATTTTTATAGAAAAATAATATTCTATTACATTTATATGTAGCAACTTGTTCAGCTATTCCTCAATTAATGGGCATTCCCTCAATTTCCAATTCTTTTTCACCACAAAAACAGCTGCTACAAATACTTTTATACACATATGTTCTTCCTTCTTTTTAATGATCTCTTTGGGATACAGACCTTGTACCAATCACATTATTGAATAAAAGGGTATGCACAGTTTGTCCTTCGGACATAGTTCCAAATTGCTATCCTGAGTGGTTAGATCAGTAAAAGGCTCCACCAACAATACACTAGTGTCCCAATTTTCCCCACATCTCCAACATTTATCATCAGAAAAATGTTTTTAAATGTACAATATGTAGGATTGCAAAGGAAACTAGTTACATTGAAATAACATTATCAAAATATTTTTCTAAAAAGCAAATTCATGAAAATTATATTAGAACCTCTACTTTAAACTATCTGGATTGTAGTGCCTAACCATATTCTAACAGAAGATTCACAGGAAGGTTGGGATTTTTTGTTTTGCTCCTTTTTTTCTTTTGGAATTCTAGTTGTTCTCAGTACTAAAGTACCTTTGATTGATTCTTTGAATCAAGAGTCTTTGGTGACTTGCTTAAAGGACAAGAAAGCCTAAGTCACATGCGATTGAGTAACATGGTTGTGACTCTTTCTGACCTTGAAGAAGTGTATATATGCTATCAGGTTAGCTTTATGCTTTGGGGCTTACTCCTGTGATTTCACCAGAGGAGACTCTGGGTAGCCATTAAGGACTGCCCCTGGCTTTGTAAACCCAGATGTCAGTGCTTCTCTCTTTGGTAACTATGTACATATTGCTATGGACAAACAGTCAGAAGCCTTGTCTGCTGATTTGTGTTATTTGCTCTATTTACATAATTTCTGCTCGTAATTTTTGTGTGTGTTTTCTCTGAAGTTCATAGCACTGACTTTTCCCCTGAACTAAATGAATGATATGTGTATATTTAGTTAAGATGAGATTGTAAACTCTTTAAAGTTGCTTTCCTTAGAAAAGCCAATCAAAGACCCTGGGCTAGCAGCCCTCCTGTGTGCTGGTGTTATTGGACTTTCTATAGCCACAGTAGCTGCAAGCAGCACTATTGTTCTACCACTCCAAGATAATGAATGAGAATCAGCCTTCACCTTCACTTGCTTTCTAATTTTTCCCCAGAAGTATATGTAAAAAGAATTTTCCTCAGTAATTTTGCGGGTCTCCTTTAGCAAGTCATTGGCTTGTTTTTCATTGTTCTCTCTCATCACTCTCATTTCTGTTTGCAATTTTTCCTCTACTTCTCTAACTTGCTTTTCCAAATCCTTTTTGAGCTGTTCCATGGTCTGAGTCCAATTCATGTTTTTTCTTGGAGGCTTTTGATGTAGGTCTTTGACTTTGTTGACTTCTTCTGCCTGTATATTTTGGTCTTCTTTCTTTGGTCACCAAAGAAAGATTCCAAAGTCTGAATCTGAATCTGAGTCCATTTTCATTGCCTGGCCATGTTCCCAGCCAACTGGTTGGCCCTTAAGCTGTTTCTCAGTGTATGATTGCTTTTAGAGTGCAGTGTATTTTGTCCCAAGCTTGAGGGATTTCGATGCTGTTTTCAGAGCTATTTATGCACACTAATCTCTGCTATACCAGAGCTCCTACTCCCCCCAAAACTGCCAACCAGGACAGAGTCTCAGATCTAAGCAGGCTCTGCACTCCTGCTCTGATCTGCCACTTAATTCCTCCCACCAGGTCGGCCTGGGGCTGAAAGCAACTGCACCTGTAGCTCTGTAAGTAGCTGCACCACCTCTGCCACCCCCGGGGCAGTGGCCTACAGTGAACTCCTTTCACTCTGTCCCCACAATTTTTTCCCACTAAAATTCCCTGTTGTCTTTGGTGTTTGTGGGTTGGGAAGTCCAGTAACTCCACAGCTCACTGATCCAGGGTGCCAAGGCCTATGCCACTGAGCTTCCAGTCTGGTTGGTCTGGGCGCAGCCCATGGGCTCTGCTCAGTTCTGCTCCCAGCATGGTGTGGTAGAATTTACCCAGCGACCATCTAAGTTGTCTTGGGCTGCCCTGCTTCCCTCTGCTATTTCATGGGTTCTGCAGTTCTAGAATTTATTCAGAGCCATTTATATATGTGTTTGGAGGTGCCCTGGGGGAGAGCTTTAGGCAAGTCCCTGCTTTACAGCCACCATCTTGGCTTCACCACCTCTCATTCCTTGTTAAAGCAAGTAACAGTAGAATATCATATATGTCAATTGAAAAAGGAACAAATTTTTCTTCAGGTAGTTACTGGAGAAATAGCAAAGGGAAAAGGTCCAGCCCAGATTTGGTAGATAATTATATTGAACCACAACCCCAAGATAAAGGATGCAAATTTATAGGTACTTGTGTTGACACCTATTCAGGCGTACTAGTGTCTTGTCCTTATAGGAAGGTAACCCAGAAAAAACATCTGTAAAAATCTAGATTTTATAAGTCTATATTATGGAACTCCAATGCAGATTCGTCATGCCAATGGGTCACATTTCAAAGGTAATGAGAGAAAGAGATATTGTGTATTGAACAATGTAGAGTGGATATATCATATTCAATATTATTCACAAGCATCTATGTTCATAAGGAAGAATGAATGGATTGTTGAAAGAACAATTAAGAAAGTTAAGTTCGAATAATTGTGGACAGACAGCTCTATCATGTTTAGGTCTCTTAGACCTCTGCAAAACAGGGTCAATTGAAAATGGGCCAATGCACGGCAAAGCCAGTTTTAGGATAAGAAGACTTGGCAAAGAAAACCTACCTTTGTATCTGATTACTCAAATGGCAGATGACAGAAATGTTTCAGCCTGCTTATCTATATGTGAGAGAACATAAATGTTTCAATTTGATTAGCCTTGAGTAAAAACAGTGTCTCACTCCTAGGGACAAGGAGATAAAATCCGTAATGAATGCTTGATTGTACTCTTCTTTGAAGTCTGGATGAAGTCAGTAATTAACCTGTATAAAATACTGTCAGTAAGTCCTTAAAATCAGTCTAAAATCATCATGACTATACGACTCGCCTAGCCCCTTGTCTTTTTGTGTCCATTACTTCACTGTATACTCATGCCACTGCTGGCAGAAATAATTTGTATCAACATTGGTAGGAAAATTTATTCACTGCTTTATGTAATTTTAACAATAGACCATGAGGAGGAAGTACACCTCTAGCCAGAATGATTACCTCAAATCTGCAAATTAGAAAACAACAAACACATAACATCCAAAACATTGAGTACTGGACTGCGAGGGAAGATGTCCCACCACCGTGTCCAGAAATACCTGGTTCTACAGTATATGATTTACATTGTTTAGAGAACTTTTGGTTGGATAGAAAAAAAAGATAAGAAAAATCTCTACTGGGTTAAGAATGAGATTCCCTAAGAATCATTTTGGATAAATATTACATAAACCAGGATTAGCAGCTCAGGGAATACATGTATTGATTGGAGTGATAGAGTCTAGTTATCTAGGAGGAATTATTATGACAGTACAGAATTTAGGTGAATAAACTACACAGGTCTGTAAAACGATAGAATAGTTAAATTGATTATTATTCCTTGTGAAACAATACCCCTTGTGAAAACTGACCCTCCTTCCAAATAACTACCAGAGGAAAGGAAGGCTTTGGTTTTACTGACAGAATAAAATTGGGAGCTAAAGTCTAGGTAAAACAGAAGTCGGTTGATGTTCCAAAGCCTACAGAAATTATAGCACATGGGAAAGACAATACTGTAACAGTGGTTTATCCAGGAGAAAATAATCATGAAATTGTACCCTTGACTCATGTATTCTATTGTGAATGATGCTATGATAGTCTCTTTCTTTCTTTTTGGCTTTCGTCTGCTAAATTTGTTTGTGAGATTTGTTTCCTGCAGGCTTAGTACCATCCACCTGCAGATGCCTGATTGCTTATGCCAAATGTCACCCTCTGATGTGTTCAGATGTCACCTCTGTACCTATTCACGATGGGGATGTGTCCTCCCTGGATTTGGCATCAATCGAGTTCCACATGTCAGCTGGTTAAAGAAGTGAGCTCACGAATAGACATTCACCACCCCTTACCCCAAGATTTTGAGCCCCATTCATTTAAGGGGGGAATGAGGACATTGTTTTACATGCTTAACTTGTGTTATTGCTGTTACATTGTTGTGTAAAGTTTTGTTGACAGTAGTTATCCCAGATTCTCACTGCCCTATGTAATAGATAAGAAAGATCTTTGGGTCAAATGTAGTTGCAATTCAGATTTGAAGATCTTTCCCATCCATTAATAGGCCATGTGACCTGCATCACTGGAAGCCTAACTCACACGTGGTGGGTGGTGGGAGGTGGGAGGAGCTTTCTGACAGGAAAAGGACCTTATGTCACAGGAAATGGAAGGAAGGAGAGAGAGAGAGTGAGAGAGAGAAAGAGAGAGAGAATGAGAGAGAGAGAGACAGTTATGGGCTGCTAATGGCTGCCCTCATGATGGTTAAAACTTAGCAGCCTGACTTAGCTGTACTGTGAATTTGTTTTGGAGAAGATCCTAGCAGAGCATCGGAGAGCTTTTGGGATGTTAAGGCTCTAGGCTTTGATATGGTGTTTTTAGTTCCATGCTGTTATGGTAAAGTGGTCCAACTGGCTGTGGGAGTTTGTTTCCACAATCTGGCTAGCAGCTTCTGTAGGAGTGCAAGATCCACCCACAGCCATCACCCAGAAAGCTGCTGGACAGCACAGATTCTTTTGATCTGCCTTAATAAGGAGAGCAAGGTGAAGGGGTTGGCAAGCTTACTTTAATTCAGCACACAAACATCATTCACTTAGTTCAGGGGAAAGAGCCAGCACCCTGAACTTCAGAGCAAAATACAAGCAAGTTACAAACATCAACAGACAGACTTTGTCTGAATCAAATCCCAATACGTACTTATCAGAGTTCGACAAAGTCTCAGCATCTGGGTTTACAAGCTAGAGGGCTCCTTAGCTACAGCTGCCAGGATTCTTCTCATCAACACCATTTCAAGAACCCTTAAACAAATTACAAACAGACAGACCCAATACAATTCATAGTTACCAACATCTAGGTTCAGCCCGGGTGCTAAGAACAAGGGCTGGCCCAGAGTCACACGCCACTACTGCTGCGGCAAAGATCTCCAAGGAAGAAGAGGCTAATCCTAGGTTTTATATCTTTGTCAGCGTCAGGGGTGAGTGACACATGCGACTCACCCATGTGACCTAGAATCACCAAAAGAGCAACTTAAATCCACTTGGTCGAAGAGCAGTGGCAGTGTCAGTCCCAGACATGTAAACTAGGCCCTTTCTGGAGTTAGCCCCACCTTAGTTGTGAATCCACACCCACATAGGTTTTACCCCTAACAGGTATTTGGGCCTGGGGCTTAGCACTTAGTAAGATTCAATGAAATAGCTGAATTACTCAAAGCCAAGAAAAGCCAGACTCTTCAAGGACACTTGTTGAACTAAGTTCTAAGGAGCCCATTTTGCTTACCAACACAGTTGAAAAATTTGGTTATGGGATATGATTCTCTGGTGTCTGAATAAATATTAGACTTCTTTTACCATCTATATGCAGAGTCTTTCACACTTTGTGATACAGAATTACATAGGCATATTCACAATTATAGTTGATGTTGTGTTTATTGCCTTACTGATACAGGAGGGTATTAAGCCTGCTGGAAACAAACCTAAAAAACAAATTTGGCAAACAAAAAGCCAAAAAGAAACAAAGCGGCAGTTACCAGAAGGAGAATAGATATAGCGTCAGCCATGCTTCCAGAGTTCATGAACCAATTATTATAACCTGAATTATGGTAGAATATATGAGTTAAGGGTACAATTTGTTAGCATCTTTTCCTGAATAAACAACACTGAGCTACATAGAATCAATGCCATACTCCCTGTCACATTCTCCTGTTGATAAAGCTAACAGATTAATCACATTGTTGCCTCCTTGCATGTGGTAATCCCTAAAAGCTTGCTGTACTAAAGGATTCTGATTACCACCTACGACTTTCAAGCAATCCATGCTATCTACCCATACTCGTCGGGCCCTTTCATCATTGATCCTCACCATATAAGATATTAATTGTTCATTGGACCTTTCTTACTTCAGCTGGTTTTTCCTTTCGTCTTGTTTCATCTTTTTATTCCTTTGCTTCTACATTTACCAGCCAACCTTCTTTCTATTTTGCCCTATTCCTTTTTCTTCTTTGCATCTTTTGTTTTTCCTCCTTCCTTCCTTCTTTCTTTCCTCTCTCCTTTGATCCATTACTGCTGTTGTCTGAATGTGTTCATTTATACATGCCTTTTATCTTTCTTTGTTTCCTTCTTTTTTTTCTTTTTCCCTTCTGTCTTTCTACCATTTTTTTCTGGAAGTGTTTTCTGCCTTTCTTCTTTGTCATTTCCTCATTACCTTTTTCCAGGGTGTAGGGGTATTCAAGATACGTTAGTACCTCTGATGTGAAGGCGGAAGAGCCCTTTTCAAGGCTGATGTTCATCTACCTAAAAGCCACTGCGGCTTCAGAAAGAGCTGAAGAATGGTATGTTTGCTGTCTGACAGCTTTAGTAGAAAGGAGCAAGACAGATATCTGTACACAAAGGAAAGATGAGTCAGGAGGCAACTACAGCGGAAGCCAAAGCAGGAAGCTGCGGAAGCAGGAAGCTGCTGAACCAGAGCTGGCACATGTGTAGATGCAGGAATGCGAGCAACGACTTGAGGCAAGTAAATATGATTTGGCTAAATACTATCTTGTTTTTCTGTGGCCTCCTGGTCACTCTTGTGAGGCGGGCTTTCTGGGCCTGGAGCCTTTTTGTCAAGATGTCGGAATGGGAAGGCTGGTTCATGGATCTGCTGCGGTGGGGCCTAAATAAATGTTTTGTTGCTCTCTACTTCGAGAATCTCTCATACCTTGCAATTTCGAACCATTCAAACATATAAATAATTATATTTGAGATTATAAATTCGACCTTCCTACTACACCTTAGCAGTATACTTTACAGGGATAAACAAAGATAATGAGATTGACATCACATTGACAGAGCTAGTTCAGTGTTTGAGAGGCTCTGAAGGAAAGTGTGAGAAAAAAAAGTTATTAGAATGATTGTTCACCAAACTGAAGGTCTACAGAGCTCTTGTGCTGACTTCATTGTTGTATTCATGTGAAACCTGAACTGCATACCAGTGCCATGCTAGTAAACTGAATTATTTCTGTTTGAATTGTCTTAGGAAGATTCTGAAAATTACCTGGCAGTATAATGTACCAGATGAGCTCCTTTCATGAACTGAATTGACAAATATTCAAAACTATTTCAGAGGGTGAATTCTGATGGGCTGGCTATGTTGTTTAAATAACAAACAAACGACTCACAGAGGGCAAGTGTGAATCAGACGAAGTGATAAAAGGACACTCTGAAAGTCTCTCTGGTGAATTTTGGAATCAATTCTGGGATATGGGAGACACTGACCCAGGACCATTCACCATGATTTGCCCACATCAAAGATGCCATACTGTCTGACTTACGGTAGGTAGAGCCTTACAAGCTCTTATTGGTCTAATCAGCAACAGTTGGACTCATTGTACCATGACTCCAACTTAGTAATCTTATTCTGGTCCCCTTTGTCCCTCTGGTCCTTCTTGTCTTTTTTATTAATTCTTCATTTTTGCTTTCAATTTAGCTTCCTTCCTGTTTTTATTCTCATTTCCTCCCTTCCTTTGTTCCATTTCTACATGTTTTCTTTGCTTCTTATTCCTTCCTTCTACTTCTTCTATTTTCTTTCTCTCTTCTTTCTTTTCTTCCTTCCATCTTTGCTCCATTCTTTCTATAACTTCCTCTATCCTTACTGGTTCTTCCTTCTGTCCTACATCTTTCCTTCTTGCCTTTCTTTCCTCCTCTGTTTCATCCTTTCTTTTGTCTTCTTTCCAATCTTCTTTCCTTTCCTATAACTCCTGCAAATTCTTCCTCAATTCTTTTGTTCTGCCCCAATTTTTCTTTCTTCCTTCTTTCTTTCATTCCTTTTATCCTTTTTCTTTATTCTTTCTTTTTCCTTCTTTGTTTCTGCTTTCCTTTCCTTCTTTTTCCATTTCATCCTTCTTTCTTTTCTTTCTATCATCCCTCTTACATTTTTCCTTTCTTTTTTCTACATAATTCTATATTCCTTCCACAAATGCCTCCTTCATTCTTTCCTTTTTTCCTTCTTTCATTCATTTCTTCAGTTTTTGTTCTAATATCTTGCTTTCTTGTATTGCAAAATGAATGACACTCAAAACTTGTCAATTTTCCTATTTATTATTTAAATTATTTCTTCCTTTAATATTTTTTTTCTTTTTCTTCTTGGTTTATAATCTCTTTTTGTTGCTTCCACATTATTCATTGGACCTTTCTTACTTCAGCTGGTTTTTCCTTTCGTCTTGTTTCATCTTTTTATTCCTTTGCTTCTGCATTTACCAGCCAACTTTCCTTCTATTTTGCCCCATTCTTTTTTCTTCTTTGAGCCTTTCGTTTTTCCTCCTTCCTTCCTTCTTTCTTTCCTCTCTCCTTTGATCCATTACTACTGTTGTCTGAATGTGCTCATTTATACATGCCTTTTATCTTTCTTTGTTTCCTTCTTTTTTTTTCTTTTACCCTTCTGTCTTTCTACCATTTTTTTCTGGAAGTGTTTTCTGCCTTTCTTCTTTGTCATTTCTTCATTACTTTTTTTCCAGGGTGTAGGGGTATTCAAGGTACATTAGTACCTCTGATGTGAAGGCTGAAGAGCCCTTTTCAAGGCTGATGTTCATCTACCTAAAAGCCACTGCGGCTTCAGAAAGAGCTGAAGAATGGTAGATTTGCTGTCTGACAGCTTTAGTAGAAAGGAGCATGACAGATATCTGTACACAATATTTATTAATCTCTCCGAGCCTTTTGAACTTTCAGGCATGAAAGCATATGGAAAACAAGACAAATTTCAGTTGCCCAGAGAAGTTCATCAGTATTGTACATAGGTTTTATGATGGCATGCTTACATGGGTTCTAGGTTATGGATGGTCTTGTCTTTTTGAAGTCAGCACTGGAGCAAAACAAGGCTGTGTGTTTGTTCCCATGCATTTTAGCATATTTTCAGCCATGTTGTCAGACACCTTCAATAAGGAAGAGGATGTTTTCGAGGTCACCTCCCACATTCACAAGTAATTTAACTTGAAAAGATTACAAACCAAGATGAAAGTGGAAGGGGAGTTGGTCTGTGAATTTTGTTAACATGTAACTGTAAATGCAATGCATCCTCCAATACTCAAATACCCTAATGCTAATCCAACTCTAACTCTAAACATATGGATCGATTATCTCATGCTTGTGCTAATTTTGGCCTAAAAATCAACACATGAGCACATGGATTCTCTGCCAGGCAGCACTGCATGATCCATATGTGCAATGACTAACCAGCAAATGGAGAAATTTGAATGTCATGGATAAGTTCACTTACCTTATGTATCCTGGAACATAGGGGTGGAGTGTGTCGGTAAGGTAAAATGGGCTCCTTAGAATGGGCTCCTCAGCACTTCAGGAGTTTGGCTTTTGTTTACTTTGAGTGAAAGTACTTTCAGCTGTTAAGTGCTAAGCCCCAGGCCCAAAGCCCTATCAGGTGTGAATCCTGTGTGGGTGTAGATTAATGACTGAAGAGGGGCCGAATCGGGAACCAATGGTCTCTGGTTGTTGGGGTGGGGGGGGACTTGAGAATGCCAGAGGCTCGGTGAACAATTTGGAAGCAACAGAGATTGTAAACCAGGAAGAAAAAGAAAAAAGTATTTAAGGAAGAAATAATTTAAATAATAAATAGGAAAATTGACAATTTTTGAATGTCATTCATTTTGCAATACAAGAAAGCAAGAAATTGGAAGAAAAACTGAAGAAATGAATGAAAGAAGTAAAAAAGGAAAGAATGAAGGAGGCATTTGTGGAAGGAATATAGAGTTATGTAGAAAAAAGAAAGGAAGAAATGTAGGAGGGTGATAGAAAAGAAAGAAGGATGAAATGGAAAAAGAAGGAAAGAAAAGCAGAAACGAAGAAGGAAAAAAAGAAAGAATAAAGAAAAGGATAAAAGGAACGAAAGAAAGAAGAAAGAAAGAAAAATTTGGGGCAGAACAAAAGAATTAAGGAAGAATTTGCAGGAGTTATAGAAAAGGAAAGCAGAATGGAAAGAAGACAAAAGGAAGGATGAAATACAGGAGGAAAGAAAGGCAAGAAGGAAAGATGTAGGACAGAAGGAAGAACAAGTAAGGATAGAGGAAGTTATAGAAAGAATAGGGCAAAGATGGAAGGAAGAAAAGAAAGAAGAGAGAAAGAAAATAGAAGAAGTAAAAGGAAGGAATAAGAAGCAAAGAAAACATGTAGAAATGGAACAAAGGAAGGGAGGAAATGAGAATAAAAACAGGAAGGAAGCTAAATTGAAAGCAAAGAATGAGGAATTAATAAAAAAGACAAGGAAACAAAGAAGAAAGGAAGATACAACAGAAGGAAATACTTAGGGAGACATTTCTTGAAGAAATGCATAAGGAAAAAAGAAGGGGTAGTTGGAATGGAGAAAGGTATAAAAGAAAGAAGAAGGGAAAGAATGACATAAATAAGAGAAAATTAGGAAGACAGAAAGATGAAGGAAATGAAAAATAAAAAGCAAGGATACATAATTAAAGTAAAGAAAGGAGAAAGACAAAAGAAAAAGGAAGGAGAGGAGGATGAAAAGAAGTTAGAAAGGAATAAACAATATAAAAATAAGAAAAAACAAAAGAGGGAATGAAGATGGGAGAAAGGAGAAAAGGAAGGAACAAAGAAAAAGGGAAGAAAAAGGAAGGAAGGTGAAAAGGAAAAAGGAAGGACAGAAGAGAGAAAAAATGAAGTATGGAGGCAGTTGTGAAAAGAATGGAGCAAGAAAGGAAGTTGATAAATAAAGAGGAAGAAAGAAAATACAAAAAAGAAGCAAGCAGAGAAGAATGTAACATAGTTAGAAAGGTACCAAGAAAGAAGAAAATTATGTAGAAAAGAAGAAAGGATCAAAAATGGTATAAAGGAAGAAAAAAGGTGGAAGGAAGGAAGCACCAAAGGAAGAAGGAAAAGAAGAAGGAAGAAAGAAGGAAAAGGAAGCAAAGAAAGAACATAGAAAGAGTAAAGGAGTTATCTTTGCAAGGAGTGCATAAAGAAAGAAGGAAAGGAAAATGGAAAGAAGGAAAGAAAGGAGGAAAAGTGAAAGAATGAAAGTAAAGTACAAGGATGAAAGAGATATTTCTCGAAAGAATGCATAAGGAACGATGAAAAGAATAAATAAAAGTAAAGTAGAAGGAAAGAATAGAAATAATTTGTGGGAGAAGGCATAAGGAAGAAGATGGAAAGAAAACTGATAGGAGTCAAATGGGAAGTCAGGAAGGAAAGGAGGGAAGAGGAGGTAAAGGCAAGATGGTGGAGAAAAGGCAGGGACTCACATGAACTCTCCCATGTACCCCTGCAAATAACTTTAAATGATGCTTCAAAACAATTTCTGAAGCAGCAGAACTCGTAAAAGTACCTTTTTGAAAAAAAATTCTAGCTTAAGACAACTTAATAGATCAGCAGGAAATGTCTATTGCACCCAGGGTGAGAGTGGAGTGCATACATTGGGCTCTAGCAAAAAAGGGTGCAGATCTTGTGGATCACTGAATCAGCAGAAGGAGCAGATGCTTCTGGAGGCTAAGCCCACAAATGGTAAGGGGGCCAGGAACTAGTCAGAAGATTGATAGGGGTCTCTTTGTGGGGGAGCAGCAGAGGACAGGAATCTGTTGCAGTGGACATACACAGATCCCAGTAGATCTATTCATCTCTTCCTAGGAAGAGGAGGAGCACTAGCACACCAAAACCTGTGGCCACAGAGAAGTAGGGATCTTGGTCACAGTACCAGGGAAGAAAAGAATGCCTATGGTCAATCATAGACCTGAGCACAGTCCAGAAGAGTACTAAACACTTCTCCCTAGATCCTAACACCTTAGAAGAACTGAAAACTTTTAGGTATCTAGAATTACCTCTGAAAACAGCTGCACAAAACCCTTAAAGCTTAAGATGGTGCCATCTCCATTCTGGAAGAACAAAGCCACATTAGTATACAGTGAAAAGTCAAGAAATAGGCTGGGGGGAAATGAGGAAGCAACAGGAAAAGCATTCTCATTATAGAAAGTTATCATGGTGAGAAGAAAGAAGATAAAAATAGTAAAAACTGCCACATTCAAAGACTCAGAGAAGAACATGAATTGGTTTCAGATCACAGGAGAGTTCAAAAAACTTTATAGAAATTCAGAGGTTAAGGAGACATATGCAAAAAAAAGTCATTAGCTTAGTGAAGCAGGCTCAAAAAATGCTGAAAAAAATAACACCTAAAAAAGAATAAACAAAATAGTGGAAGAAGTCCAAAATGAAAAATCATAGGAAAGAAGGAAAGAAAGTTGGAAGGAAGCAAAAAAAGGGAAAAAAGAGTGATAAACAAAGGAAAAAAATGACAAAGAAAGGAGGAGGAATAGTAAAGCAGAAAAAAAGAATAGAGTAGGCAATTTTTGGAGAAATGAATGAGAAAGGAAAAATGAAAAGAAGATTGAAGGAAAAAATAAGGAAGAAGAAAGGGAAGAAGTAAAGAATAAAGAAAATAATTGTGAAAGGAATTGATAAGGAGGAAATAATGAAAGAAGAAGGAAGAAAAAAATAGAGGTAATTTTAGAAAGAATAAATGATGGATGGAAAGATATAAAGAGAAATGTAGAATGAGAAATGAAGAAGGAAGAATGAGAAAAGGAACCTTCAATATGAAAAAAAAATTAAATCAACAAATTATTCAATTTGAAAAAAATAAATATAAAAAGAATGAAGGAGTGTTAGATGAAAAACAGTGAATGAAGAAAAAAGACAGAAGAGAAGTGAAAAATAAATTGTGAATAAAAGAAATGGTGGAAAAGAACAGTTGATGAGATTCTAAAAAAAAGAAAGAAAATAGAAGAAAATTAAGGAAGGAAACAAAGGAATAAAAAATTAAAGATGCAGGCAATTATAAAAACAATGGAGAAAAAAAGGAAGAAAGAAAGAAAACTGAAAGAGTGAAGGAGGAAAAGAGGTTTCAAAATAAAAATATAGAAAAGGAAGAAAAGAAGCAGAAAAGCTAGAAAGAAAATAGAATGAAGGCTGCATATAAAGAAAGAGGAAAGAACAGCAAAAAGTTGCTTGGAAAGGGCTAAAATGGAAAGGGCTGAAAGAACATGAAATGAAGGCTGCATATAAAGAAAGAGGAAAGAACAGCAAAAAGTTGTTTGGAAAGGACTAAAATGGAAAGGGCTAAAATATGAAGTAAATGAAAAGGAAAAATTGGTGGATATAAGAAAGAGACAATGAGAAAAAACAGAAAGAAGGAAAGAAAGGAAGGAGAAAAGAAAGAAGGAAAAATTGTTAGACCAAAAAAGGAGAAAAATATTTTAATATTTTATTTTTTCTATAGATACATGTTAAAATAATCTTAAACTTTTTTAAGTTCTGAGTTCCAAATTCTATCCATCCTTCTATCTCTTCCTCACATGGCAAATAATTTAGTATAGATTATGCATATATAATTCGTGTAAAACATTCCCATATTAGTCATTTTGTATAAGATTCAAAGAGAAAAAATGGAAAGAAGAGGAAGAAAAGAGGGAAAGAAGCAAGCAGGGAAGAGGATATTCCATTACAAGCATATACCACAATTTGTTCAGTCATTCCCCAACTGATTGCCCCCCCCCCCCTTCAATTTCCAATTCTTAGCCATCAGAAAAAGAGTTGCCATCTCTCTTCTTTAAAAAAAATCTCTTTGGGATGCAGATCTGATAGTGGTATTGCTGGGTCAAAGGGTAGGCATGGTTTTATTGCCTGTTGGGCATAGGTTATTGCTCTCCACAATGGTTGGATCTGTTCACAGCCCACCAACCATGTAGTGGTGCCCTAGTTGATAAAAACATTTGAACCAATGAATACTTAAATTAAAAAAAAAACAGAAAAAACCCAAATAATTAAAATATAAAGAATCAAGAAAATATATATAAAATAATGAATACATAAAAATGACATATGGAAAATAAGTGGTGAACAAAAGTGTGATTAAAAAATGAAAGAAAGAAAGAAAATGAGTAAGAATTTATTCAGAGGAAAACAAGGGAGGAAACAGTACAGGGAGAAGGACAGAGGAAAAGGAAAGAGAGGGGCAGAAAGTGAGCAAAGAAGAATGGAAGCAATTGTTGAAAGAATGGGAGTGAGATTCAAGGAGAAAAAAGTTGAAAAGAATGAAGAAGAAAGTTTCAAAGGAATAAAGGCAATATGTAGAAAAAGAAAAAAGGAAGGAAGGAGAAAGGATATAAAAATACGGAAGGAACAAAGGCTGAATATAAGTAAAAAGGACAGCAACATGGCAGGGAGGGTTCTTTGATAAAGGATGAAGGAAAAGATATGAAGTGATCGAAAGGAAAAAAATAGTGGAAGTAACAAAGTAACAGTGAAAGAAAAAAGAAAAATTGGTAAACTACATGTAAAAATTTAAATTGACACATTTTAATTAAAAAAATTTAATATTATTAGAAACTACTTAGTCTAGGAATAAACAATACTCATTGGAAAGCCAGGAAGGTTTTAATTATATTTTACATTTATTCATTTAATCCAGATGGCTTAAGTCTGATGTCACTCTCTGATATGTTTGAATGTCACCATGGCACTGTCCATGACTGTGATGTGTTATCCCCGGACTTGGTGTCAACTGAGTTACAGATGTCAGCTGGCTAAATAAGTGACCTCTTGATTAGAATTCTTTGTCTTTTGGGACAGGGACAGTTGTACTTCCAATGCAGGAAGAAGCTTTGGAGGACAAGACCTTCACCCCTTGCCCCAAGATTTTGAGTGCACAATTATGACTGCTAATGGTCACCCTCATGATGGTTAGACCTGAACAGCCCGACTTAACTGTATAGCAGGTGTAAAGAAACTTACTGCTTTGAGTTCACTATTCCAAATGTATGACCACTATTTGTCTGATACTTTTTGCCTCTTTTTTCTGATCCTTTTACCTCTTTTTTGTTCTGAGGGCTTAGCTCTGGGACTGGCAGGTAGTGAAGGTTTTGACTCATGTTTATTTTCTTGGGGGTGGGGGATGTAAATGAGTTTCTGTTTCTTACAACAGTATAGTGTCCTATGTTGCAATAGTATCTCCCTTCTTTCCCTGAGACCCATCTCCTATGACAAGTATTATTCTTTATAGAGGAAAAAAGTTAGTACAACTTACTTATACATTGAAAAAAGTCCCAAAACCTGTGAAGTCAAACCTATGGACTTTCCACCTTCACAAACTAATGAATCATTTGGAAGTGTCTTATCACCATTCAGTTGTTTGACTTGTTCTTTATAGTTTTTTTCTGCATTTATTTTTTCTGGTGTGTCGTTCTTCACAATATACATTGTTGTATTTACTGCTGATTTCACTCTGCATCAGTCCATACAGATCTTTCTGTGCTTCTCTGTATTCATCATACACATCATTTCTTACTGCACAGTAACATTGCCATCCACCCTTTGCTTAGTCATTCTCCTATTCCCCAGTTGATGGTCATCTACTTTGTTTCGAATTCTTAGCCATCACAAGAAAAGCTGCTATAAATACCTGGAGTTTATGGGGCCTTTATGGGGCCTTTCTTTTTACTGTTGTCTTCTTACATTAATGGAGTAGCCCAGTAATGGAGACTCCAATTCAAGGGATATTTCATCATTTGTTTTGATGATTAATTTCCATAATTCCGAATTGGTTTACTAGGGCAGTTAGGTGGCACCTTATAGGGCACCAGGCCTAGAGTAAGGTAGACCTGAGGTCAAATTCAGCCTCAGACACTTAATAGCTGTATAGTGCTGGGCCAGACACTTAATCTGTTTGCCTCAGTTATCTCATCTGTAAAATGATCTGGAGAAGGAAATGGAAAATCAGGTCATTTTTGCCCCCAAAATCCCAAATGGGATCAGTCAGACCCAGTTGAAACAACTGAACAACAATAGTGAAATTGCTTTCTAAAATTGTTATACTGTTTCATAGTCTAACACTGAAATACAAGTGTTCATCTTGCCACAGCCCCTCCAACATAGTTGCTGTTTTTTTTTATTTTACCATTTTTGATAATTTGCAGGGTATGAGGTAGAACCTTAGGGTTGTTTTGCTTTTTATTTCTCTCATTACTAGGGGTTTGTAGCATTTCTGGGTGGTTGTGTGAATATTTTTCAGTTCTTCTCTTCAGGACTGTTCATATCTTTTGACCATTTATCTATTGGGGAGATAATTTATCCCCCCTTCAATCCTTTTTGTCCTACTTGTTTTAGTGTTGTCTGTGTAGACTCTTCAGTTTAAAGTAATCA
Organism: Phalanger gymnotis; assembly: GCA_028646595.1. Lineage (NCBI taxonomy): Eukaryota > Metazoa > Chordata > Mammalia > Diprotodontia > Phalangeridae > Phalanger > Phalanger gymnotis. Next base: position 56,633,258 of record CM053628.1, on the reverse strand, counting down.
AAATTACCCATATCTTTTCTAAGTGCCTCTGCCTGTTGTTTGGTTAAGAATAAATCTATAAAGTAACAGAGTCCAAATACAGATTGATACATATGATTTTTCACTTTCTGTATTTTTTAGGGTTTTTTCCCTTTAGGTCAGCATCTACTTTCACATGATGTAGTAGGAAGGCCGAATTTATGATCTCAAATATAATCATGTATATGTTTGAATGATCCAAAATCGCAAGGTATGAGAGATTCTCTAAGGAGAAAACAACAAGAAATTTATTTAGGCCCCACCGCAGCAAAAACTTAAACCAGCCTCCCCATTCCAACATCTTGACAAAAAGACTCCAGGCCCAGAAAGCCCATCTCACAAGAGCAACCAGGAGGCCACAGAAAAACAAGATAGTATTTAGCCAAATCATTTTTACTGGCCTCACGTTCCTGCTCACACTCGGTTAAGCCCTGCTTCTGCAGCTTCCTGCCTCTGCAGCTTCTGGCTTCCACACCTTCCACTGCCACCGAAGTTGTCTCCCAGCTCACCCCTCCTGGCAGCCAAGCTTCCGGCATTCTCAAGCCCTGCCTCCATGACCAGAGACCATTGGTTCCCGAGCTGGCCCCTCCTAAGTCACGAATCCACACCCACACAGGTTTCACACATCTGACAGGGCCCTGGGCCTGGGGCTTAGCACTTAACAGCTGAAAGTATTTCCACTCAAAAGAAACAAAAGCCATGCTTATGAGACAATTTTGCTTAACAACACACATGATTAATATGCTAATATGTTTTGTGAATTGCTTACTGTCCTTGGGAAGAGGAGAGGTGAGGGAGGGAGAGAAAATTTGGAAATCGAATTTTTTTTAATGAATGTCAAAAACTGTCTTTACATGTAACTGGGGAAAAAATAAAACATTTTTAAAAATATCTCTGAGAGGTATATAATTGTTTACTCCATCCATGTATAAAATTGTTATGATATTTTTTCTCCTTCTACTATAAACACAATATTATGTTCCTTCATTTACTTTAATCTTTTTTAAAGGTAGGCCTGACTCTCTTCCCATCATCCATAATCATCCCTTCCCATTTTATATCCCTTTCCTTGTTAATTAGTTCCTTTTTCTCTCCTACTTTTATCTGGTTTTATATTTCTTCCATAATTTTTGCTTCTCAGTTAATCAAGTATTTCCTTCCCTCCCATTCTACTAGTCCTATTCATTAGGTTGTTTTAGTTTTTAAAATTTCACTTTTCTTTGCTGTTTTTTTTTAAAAAGGTTTCTCTTCATTACCATATCTTTCAGGTTCCTCAAGGCCTTAATTCTTTGATTCATGGCCCCTACAATTTTCTGGTCTCTCTCTTTTATCTGTATTCTTCATGCAATCAAGGCTTCTAATGTATCTGTTCTGGGTCTTGCCCTCTAGGTATTTTCTACCACTGTCTTGACCCAATCGATTGTCTTTTGCACTGTGTCTCATTCCCAGAACAATACCATTTCCTGCAGATGTTAAGAGAGGACACTGCCCCATAGTAGGGCACCTCCATCACCACTGAGGTATACTCTTTCTTGTGGCCTTTTCAAAAATATTGCCTGGGAGTCTCCTCTGTGCCTGTGGTCCTCTATTCCTTCTGATGTCAGTTTCCCCAGGTATTCAGACTGTCCCCTTCCCAATGTAGAATGAGTAGACTTTTTAAAAAAAAAATGTAACATTTTATTTTCTCCAAATTACACGTTAAAGCAATTTTAACACTTTTTTAAAAAAAGCTTTCAGTTCAATTCTATCACTCCCTCCCTAGCCATCTCCCTGAGAGGGTAGAGCAAACAGATATAGGTTATACATATATAATCATGTAAAACATTTCCATATCAGGCATTTTGTTCAAGAAGTCTTGAATAAAAAAAAGAATGAAAAGAAGAAAGTGAAAAATAGCATGTTTCAGACTGTATTTAAACGATATCAGTTCTTTCTCTGGAGGCAGATATGCTTTATCATTAGTCCTTTGGGACTGTGTTGTATCATTATGTTATCTTCATTGAACAATATTGCCAGTATTGTGTATATCTTTATTGTATGTGTGTGTGTGTGTCTGTGTGACTGTGTGTAGGATATTTGAAAAGCAAAGCATTTGGAAGAGGACTGTGCAAGGGAAAATGGAAAGGAAAAATGTGGGAAATTATTTTATGAATGATTTGATGACAAATGAAAACTAAATGAATTTCATTTTTCCTTGCATTTTTGAAAATGGATATATTTGCCTTTCTCCAATCTTGTGGTGCTTCTCCTTTTTTCCATGATCTTTAAAATATCACTGCTAGTGATTAGACAGTTATACCTGGTCCAAGTGACTTAAATTAATCAAGGAGAGCTAAGCTTTCAATTCCATGTTCATTTTTGATTTCCAGTCAATAGATTGCTCTTGAGAGAGAAAACAAAAGTAAAATTGAGCTATACCTTTTCTCTTGTGGGTTATTATTGTCCTTTCCATTTCAAACAAATATCTTATCACTTTGTTAATTATCTCTTTTCATCACATACAGATAAAAACAAGCAAGCAAACCAAATTTTGTTGTCTTTAACAATATGATTATACTTTAATCTTGAAAGAAAATTTGAAAGTAAAAATGTTTTGAAAGTAAATTTATTAATCTGTTCTCTTACATTGACGTTAGTCTTTTCAAACAAATCTCACTTTTCCTGCCCAACAAACTTATTTTTTCTCTCTACCTTTACAATTTGAGTCTTGAGAATATTTTATCCTTTACTGAAATATTAAAATTAAAATTAGCATTATTCTCATAAACCTGCATTTATTCTCTTCTCTTATAAATCAAAGGGATGGAATAGTGGCTTATTTCCAGTGTACCAGATCAGCAATACAAATTTATGTTATCAAGTTAAGGAGTTATTGACTACTCCCTCTGGATAACTGAACTCTTAAAACTGCTAGGTGATTTCTCTGTTCTCCAAATTCATACTGTTTTTTCCTTCCAAATATTCCCTCACGCTTCCTCCCTCCCTCCTGGATTCTTTATGACTATGCAGTAATATAACAATACAAACTTGCCCTTTTTTAACTTATCCAGTTTCTTCCTGGCCCAGTGAAGAGATACACATAAGATTCTATGTATTTGGACCTAGGTCTGCTTGTGTTTTGCTGCTTCAGTTTTGGGCATTTCTTTGTTAAGCATTTGACCACTTACTCCTTTCGTGGATTTTATTTCCTACAAATTTTAAGTGTTTCTCAGAAGCTGTTTCTCTCTCTTTCCATCTCACAAACAATACTTTCATGAAGATAATAATCTCTCAATGTGCAATAATCATCTTTTATCTTCTCTTTTTTTTAAAGATAGCATTTTACAAGACTGATTGATGTTAGGAACCAACTAAACAAAGAAGATAAAGGATGAAACTATAGAAAAGTAGAAAACTGAAACATTGTTCCAAATAATTAAATGGTTATAAAGACATAATCTGGAGATTAACTACTACAATTGTATTTCGAATTTTGTAAAGAAGTATTTATTAATTTATTAATGAGTCTCAGGTGGGTGTTCATGGCATCAAAATGGAATTCATCAATGCAAAAGTATAAAAAAGAGCTGCTGCCTACTTACCAGAGGCAGAAAAGAAGCAAGGTCACTGCATTTTCATATAGTTATAAATTTTAGTTATAAATTGAAATTTAATAAATTCACTCTTCTATAATAATTAGTGTTCTCAAAATGCCTTTGTTAAATAAAATTATTTCCATAGATTTCTACACATTTTATCCTTCTGAGTCAGACAAATTGAAAGTAAAAGTATGACAAAAAGGGTTGTACTACCACAGTCATCGTATGTATTTTGTTTCCCAAGCTCATACTCAACTAGAAAGTGTCAGAATAAGTAGAACACAAGTCTTAAGACCCGTAACTCTCATTCCTTTGAGAATTCCTTTGAAGATAAGACTTGATTTAATACAGATTATTCTACACAGGGAATTCTGAGCATCATTTCATTTCTTTTGTGCAGTTTTTTCTAATGTTATTTATTAGTTATTATTAGTTATTATTGTTATTATAAGTCCATGAGTCATTGTACCATACTTACTTTTAATGTCAAATGCCTTTAAACTATTTTTGAAATAATAGTACCATTAAGTTTATATCTGAAAAGTACCTTAGAAATCATCTATTCTGTCGCTTTCATTATTTCACTTAAAAAAACAGGATTCAGAAAGATTTGCTAAAAGTCAAATTATGGAGTTCATCCCTATTTCCATTCCATGTTTTATTTTTTCATTTAATCTTATTTGATCTTCGATTTGACTATATTTCCATTAGATTATTTTCTACAGCGATTTAAATCTAAAGTTTGTAGGCTTAATATATGATGAATACTTAATTTTACACAGATAGCTTTTGTTTATCTTTATTTTAGATGAAAATGATATTATGTTATGGTCACTTATAGGGAAAGTAAAGAAAACAAGTCTCATGTTAGAAGTAAAGCAAAATGGAGAAGAATTGTGACAACTTTCTAGAAAATATTAGTACAAAATATATTGCTATCATCAGCATTGGGTTAACTTCTGTAACAGAAAACAGAGAATATATCCACTAGCTTTCTACTTTTTCCTGGTTAGCTTAATCACTTAGCCAATATTAAATGCCTACCTAGGAGCACACCCCCCTCCCCTTCCAGATCTTCTGGTTTTATAAGTAGTAATCATTATTTTTACCATATCACTCTAAAATTATAAAAACTTTCTTTACCAAGCAAAAATACATGTGTATTTAATATTAATTTCTTAATGTTTTGAATTTTCACTGTAAATGTAAGCCCTTTATATGTTCCAGGATTTTTCCAAGATCCTCATTTCCAAGGTGCTTATTTATTAATCTGGTTTATACTGGCTTAATCTCAGTAGGCTGGGATCATAATCAGGCCATAGATGCTTTACTGAGAAAGGGATGATACAAACCTCCAATTACTATTGAATTCAGGAAAATTATAAAACTAACCATCTATGTAAGGGAAAAACTCACCTAAAGCTAGTATATAATTCTATGTTTTTGTTTTTAAGCTATTTGGGTTGCTTTGAAAAACTGGATTAGCAGTTCAATCAGGAGATAATATAATTATCATAAACTAATTACCAGATCATTACAAGATTACCAGATGAAACTATGTAAAACTTTTCCCAAAGCTATTTATATGAGTTGTAAAGAAAACTACCTTATTAGTTTGCATTAGAAATATACTCACATTGTCTAGGAATAAACAATACTTGTGGGGAAGCCAGGAATATTTTAATTATATTTTACATTTATTTAGTCTGAATAAATGGGCATGTCCCCTGAACAGAGTACAGGAGAGTACAAAGACTCAGATGGACCCCAGTCTTTTTATTGACCCTCCCTTTGAATTTCCTGCCAGGCCCTTCATTGGCCAGTTGCAACCCCCTGACTGCCTAGGTCATGCCCTCAGCAAATGACTACTTTAAGCTTTCATACAGGCTTCTGACCTTTTACCTGAGAGATTTGATTAAAACTAGGTCTAAACAGTCATTTAACTTACATTCTGCTAACACTGGGGAGGAGGGGGAGGAAGACAGATACTTTCTGTGGAAAGAAAACTGCTTCCCCCATTTCTTACAGTTTGTAAACAAAATTAAAACTACTAATTTTTCTCCAAAATATCCTTTCACAAGTTTTGTATTGAAAGTGGAAAATCTTTCCTTTGGGTTTCAAAATGAAGACTGGGCACCCCAATGAATGTCAGTTGTGTACTTCTATTCACACCTCCTCCTGATGAGGTTCCAAAATGATGAGGGTAGGGAACCATAAGTTTCTATGGGTGCTTGAGATCCCAAAATACCATTGCACCAAGTCCTGCCAAATGAATTTGAGTCAAGCCTTCTCAGTCAAGGAAAAACAGACCAGAAACTCAGTGGCATAGGCCTTGGCACCCTGAATCAGTGAGCTGTGGCAGTTACTGGACTTCTCAACCCACAAGCACCAAAGACAACAGGGAATGTTAGTGGAAAAAACTGTGGGGACAGAGTGAAAGGAGTTCACTGTAGGCCACTGCCCAGGGGTGGCAGAGGTGTGGTGCAGCTCAGAGACTACTTACAGAACTACAGGTGCAGTTGCTTTCAGCCCCAGGCCGACCTGGTAGGAGGAATTAAGTGGAAGATCAGAGCAGAAGTGCAGAGCTGCTTAGATCTGAGTCTCTGTCCATGTTGGCGGTTTTGGGGGTAGTAGGAGCTCTGGTATGGCAGAGCTTGCTGTGTAGAAAGAGCTCTGAAAATAGCAGCAAAACCACTGAAGCTTGGGACAAAGCACACTCTACTTTAAAAGCAATCATACCCTGACAAACAGCTCAAGGGTCAAGCAGTTGGTTGGGAACATGGCTAGGCAACAAAAATGGACTCAGATTCAGATTCAGACTTTGGAATCTTTCTTTGGTGACAAAGAAGATGAAAGATACAGCCAGAAGAAGTCAACAAAATCAAAGAGCCTACATCAAAAGGCTCCAAGAAAAACATGAATTGGTCTCAGGCCATGGAAGAGCTCAAAAAGGATTTGAAAAAGGAAGGTAGAGAAGTAGAGGAAAAAATGTGAAGAGACATGAGAGTGATGAAAGAAAACCATGAAAAACAAGTCAATGACTTGCTAAAGGAGACCCCC
>CM053628.1:56605771-56626102 GCA_028646595.1 Phalanger gymnotis | reverse complement strand
AGCTGATGTAAAACCAAACTTATAATAAAATATACAACAAACATTGCTAAGGTGATGAGGTTTCCCTAACTCCAAATGATAAACATAAGTGGTAATTAACACTGGTATCTAATTTAGCTTAATAGGTGATTTTGCTACTTTATTTATAGACTAGTTGAATGGCTGAAGTACAAAATTTAAATTTATTAGTTTCAAGTAAAAAAAATATTATACACGAGAAAGTATTAGAAAATGGATGAGTTATTTTTTTTAATCTTACACTATTCAGCTTCTTAGCAAAGAGAAGCTTTATAAAATTGTTAATTGTGCTGAGTCAGTAGTTTCTCTGATAAGACCTGTACTTAGATGGGAACCTGGTATTATTAACCTTGGTAAAATTTTAAAATCTGAACTACAATTGTAAATGTTTGATCAATCTACTTCAAATACTTTAGAACAGCTTATTCTACATGTGAATGTAAAGGTGAGGTTTAAAATAACATAGTTATCAATATTATGGGTTAATTCAACCTAGGAATTAAAAAAATTTGATGAGTTCACTTTAGTTGGAAGTATTTGCAGAGCGTTAGAGCTAATAAAAGCAGATATGGTGGTTATAAATAACCTCAGAATAAATAAAACTTTAACTCAGTATTTTATTATTCATTATTCATTCATTAAAAAAGTTCTCAAATCAAGATACTACTTGAACTGTCAGATTTCAACATCAAAATTAATGATAACTTCAATACATAGTCTTTATTATGCTAAATAAATCTTCGTTTTGTATCAGAACATGAACATTAAGTAACTAACATTGTACCTATTACTGTTTCAGTGCCTACTCTGTATAGACACAACAAAATCAAACTCAGTCTCCTCCCAAAGATTACTTGGGCACCGAGCTCTTATTAATTTGTTGCCTAATGACAGCCCTATGGCTTATCTACCAAAAATCTAATTAAATTTAAGTCATCTTAATCTTAAAAATCTAAAGCATGACTAAAATATATAAACTATTTTCAATTAAGGAAGTATGCAGTCATAAATCTTTTATGTTTTAAAAGTCGGTCCAGCTTTCTCATTTCCAATTCTTGGCCACCACAAAAGTAGCTGCTATAAATATTTTTGGACATGTATGTCCTTTTCCCTTTTTTGGATGTTTGAGATACAGATCTAGTTGTGGTATTGCTAGATCAAAGAGTATGAACAGTTTGCACTTTGGGCATAGTTCTAGGTTGCTCTCCAAAATTGTCGAATCAGTTCACAACTTCAGCGATAATTTTCCCAACATCAAACATTTTCCTTTGTTTTGGTACTCTGATAGGCATAATGTAATAGCACTTTGAACACAATTCCAAACTGCTTTCCAGAATGGGGGGATAAACTCACAGCACATTTAGTGTAACTTTTTCCACAGCTCTTTTAGCATGTCATTTTCCTTTTATTGTCATCTTTGCTACATACATTTTAAAAACAGATTAGGTAAACAGTTCTCAGTATTTTCACCTCAGGCTTGCTTTTCTTGTTTTTTCATGCTAACATGAAAGCTTATAAATGCAAAATTTTTTTATAAAAAGAAAAAAAACTGAGGACCTCTTAACAATAGCAACTAGCCAGATAAATGTTGTAAATGCTGTTTATGCTTCATTTTTGAACAGGACGAAAACCAAAAAAGAAATGAGGAAAGGGGCAAAGACATTGAAGGAGAAAATTCAAAAATAAATGTTAATATTTTATGTATTTAATATGTTAAATATAAAATATATATGAAAGGAGGGCAGGATAATCAGTCTGTAACTAGATTATGAAGGACTTAATATGTAATGTAATATGTAAACCATATTCTCCTGGTTCTGCTCATTCAGCTTTGCATCAGTTCACATAAATCTCCCCAGGTTTTTTCTGGAACCTTCCTGCTCATTGTTGCTTATAGTTGCAAAATAGTATTCAGTCACAACCATATACTACAAATTATTCAACCAATCCCCAGGAAATGGATGTTGTTATTCAGTTATTCTGTCTTATCTGACTCTTCATGACCCCCTGGACCAGGCCCTTCTATCATCAACTGTATTTTAAGTCTGTCCATGTTCAGTTCACTGTTCTCATGATACCATCTATCCATCTTATCCTCCCCTGTGCCCTTTTTCCTTTTGCCTTCAATCTTTCAAGGTCTTTTCCAACAAGTTCCATCTTCTAATCATGTAAGCAAAATAAGCTTTAGCTCCAATATTTGACTTTCTAGGGAATAACAAATTAAATTTTTAAAGCATTAACTGATTAATCTCCTGGCTGTCCAAAGAACTCTCAGAAGTCTTCTGAAGGAACATAATTGGAAAGTCTTGATTGTGCTGTGCTACTTTCCTTGCAGTCTGACTCACAGACATACATTGCTACTGGAAAAAACCAGGGCTTTGATAATATAGGTCTTTATTGGCAAGGTGATGCCTCTGAATATTAATCTGCTGTCCAGATGTGCTTCGAGGTATTTTTTTATTTCATGGCTGCAGTTGTCTGCAGTGATCTTTTATCCCAGCAATGTAAAAAAATTGACATACTTTCCATTTCTTCTCCCTCTTTTTGCCAGGAAATGATGGGACCAGTTGTCTACATATTAGGCTTTTTTAATATTAAGCTTCAAGCTGGCTTTTACATTCTCTTCTTTCACCCTCATCAAGAGACTTAATTCCTCTTCACTCTCTCTGGTGTCATTTGCATATCTGAGATGATTGATATTTTTCCCAAGAGTCTTAATTCTAGCTTTTGATTTATTCAGCCTGGCATTTCACATGAGGTACTCTGCATGAAAGTTAAATAAACAAAGTGACAACATACAGCCTTGATGTGATCCTTTCCCAATCTTAAAAAAGTCAATCATTTCATGTTTGGTTCTAACTGTTGCTTTTTGGACCTCATACAAGTTCCTCATTAAATGAGTATGATAATTTGGTACCCCCATCTCTTTGAAGACATGCTTTTTTTTTCCTTGCTGGGATCTACACAGTCAGACTTCGGTGTAGTCAATGAAGCAGAAGTAGATTTTTTTTAGGAACTACATTTGCTTTTTCTATAATCCAGTAAATGTTGGTAATTTGCTCTCTACTTACTCTGCCTCTTTGAAAACTAGGCTGCTCTTCTGGTAATTTTTGATTGATGTATTGCTGAAGCCTAGCTTATTGAATCTTAAGCAAGACTGTGCTACTGTGTGAAATGAGTACAATTGTTTGGTAATTTGAACATTCCCTAGCATTGCCCCTCTTTAGGCCTGGGACATAAACTGGTCTTTTCCAATCAAGTGGCCACTATTGAGTTTTCCAAATTTGTTGGCATATTAAGTGACACACCTTAACAGCATCATCTTTTAAGGTTTCAAGTAGCTTAGTTGGAGTTCCATCACCTCCACTGGCCTAATTGTTAGCAATGCTTCTTAAGGCCCACTTGACATAATTCTCTAGGATGTATTGTTCTAAATCTGTAACCGCACTCTCAAGGTTGTGTGGTTATAGGTGATGTAGAGATCTTTCTTGTATATTCCTTTTGTCTTTTCCTTTTCCTAATTGATTCTACTTAAGTCCTTATCATTTGTTGTCTTTTATCTTGCCCATTTTTACATGAAACTTTCCCTTGGTAGCTCTAATTTTTTCAAAGAGATCTCTTGTCTTTTTCATTCTATTGTTTTATCTATTGTTTTATCCCCTCATTGTCTATTGTTTTATCCCCTCAATTTCCAATTTCCAATTCTTTGCTACCACAAGACAGTGTTGTTACAAGTATTTTTGTATATACAAGTACTCTTCCTTTTTATTCTTTGTTCTCTTGGGATATAGGACTAATAGTGGTATTCCTGGCCCAAAGGCTATGTACAGTTTTATAGTTCTTTGTTGATAGTACCAAATTGTTCTCCAGGATAGTTGGACCAGTTTACAACTCTACCAACAATTTATTAGTATCCATTACTTGACATCTGCTCCAGCATATCATTTTCCTTTTCTCTCATGCTAGCCAGTTTGCTAGATGCAAGGTGGCACCTGAAAGTCATCATAATTTGCATTTATTTAATCAATAGTGGTTTAGAGAATTTTTAATGACTCTAGGTAACTTTGATTTCTTCTGCAAACTGCCTGTTCATATCCTTTGACTACTAGCTAATGAAAGATTTGTATGCTTGTACTTATAAATATGACTCAGTCACTATTATATTTGAGAAATGAGGCCTTTATCAGAGAAACATACTGTAAATTTTCCCCAGTTTCCTGCTTTTCTTAGAATCTTGGCTGCATTGGTTTTGTTTGTGCAAAATCTTTTTAATATAATTTAATCAAAATTACCCATCTTACCTTCCTCCAATTATTTTCTATCACTTGTTTGGTCATAAATGCTTTCATTTTCCAAATGCCTGATAAATATAATCCATCCTTCTCAAAACTACTTATATCAACCCTTCCATCTAAATCACACACCCATTTTGACTCCGTCTTGGCATATGGTGTGAGATGTACCCATGCCTAGCTTTTGCCATATTGTTCTCCAGTTTCCCAGCAATTTTTGTCAAGTAATGAGTTCTTGTCCCAGAAGCTGGGATTTTTGGCTTTTGAAACACTAGATAACCATGGTCTTTGGATTTATCCTATACTAGGTCAGAGCTGTCCCAAATGTGGCCCTCGAGCAGCATGTCTCCTGGCAACAAGCATAGAAATTTACATAAATGCTTTAGTAAATGAAGCCGGGCTACCACAGAGCACTCATTAAAATGGCAAATCAAAATATACTGTCTATTGTTTCAAAAAAAACCTAAGGTTGCACAGCCTTCTACTAGATTACCGTGGCCATTTGCTACAATGTATTGTATACCAAATGAATTTCACTGATCTACATATTTCTTAGTCAATAGCAGGTTGTTTTGATGATTACTGTTTTGTAAACCTGAGATCTGGTATTGCTATGTCTCCTTCCTTTACATTTTTTTCATTGATTCTCTTTGCATTTTTGACCTTTTTATTCTTCCATTTGAATTTTGTTATCTTTTCTAGCTCTATAAAATAAATTTCTAGCAGTTTGATTGAAATAGCACTAAATAAATAAATTAGCTTAAAATTATCATTTTTATTATGTTGTCTCAGCCTGGCCATGAGCAATATTTCTCTAATTGTATAGCTGGGACTTTATTTGTATGAAAAATGTTTTGTCATTTGTTTATATAGTTCCTGGGTTTATCTTGGCAGGTAGACTTTTATATTAAGGGTTTTTTTTTTAAAAATTTTGTCTCTTCCTATCTCTTTCTGCTGCATTTTGTGGGTAACACAGAAATGCTGATGATTTAGGTGAACTAATTTGTGTCCCGCAATTTTGCTAAAGTTGTTAATTATTCCCAAGTGTCTCTTAGTTGATTCACTAAACACCATCATATCATCTATAAATAGTGATAGTTTTATTTCCTCATTGACTGTTCTAATTCCTTCAATTTCTTTTTCTTGCCTTATTGCTATAGCTAGCATTTCTGGTACATTATTGAATAATAGTGGTGATAATGGACCTCCTTGCTTCACCCTTGATCTTACTTGGAAGGCTTCTTACTTATTTCTACTACATATGATGCTTGCTGCTTATTTTAGATAGATACCACTGGTCCCAGTATCTATGCCTTCTTATCTCTCAACGTTTACAAGGGATTAGAAAAGAGTATACCTTTTACTCAACAGGACATAAAACAAACAAAAAAAATTGATCATATTATTAAATTAGGATATGAAAACCTCACAACTAAATGCACAAAAATGAAGAAAAAGCTTTTGATGAAATATAACTCTCATTCTTATTAAAAACACTAGAAAGCATAGGAATAAATGGAGCTTTCCTTAAAATCAACTTTCAAGCTTTCCTTAAAATGATAAGTGGCATTTTTTCCTTCTAAGGAAAAACTAGCTTTGCATGTTGGAAAAAGTGAAAAGTAAGAAGAGTTCTCACCTTTAGTCATATAATTAGACATAAATGTGAGAGATGTTGTAGAGGAAGAAATGGAAAGATTTATCAATTAATTGGATATATAAAGTGAATTAAATAAGGAATCAAGAAGTTATGAACTTAGCTGACTGGAAGATTGTTGAAACCCTCAAGATTAATGAGAAAATTCAAAAGATGAGTTAGTTTGAGAGAAAAGATAGTTCTATTTTAGACATTCTGAGTTAGAGCAATCTACCGGACATTCAGTTCTAAATGACTAATGAAAACACTTCATAATTTGGGTGTAGAATTCTGGACAGAAATATGAGCCAAGCCCATAAATCCTGTTCATAGAAACAATAACTAAACCCATAGAAGCTGAGGAATACACTGAGAATGTATGTTGCCCATTTGTTTCAGTCATGTCCAACTTTTTGTGACCCCGTTTGGAGTTTTGCTGGCAAAGATACTGGAGTAGTTTGCTATTTATTTCTTTAATTTATTGTACAGATGAGGAACCTGAGGTAAAAAGGGTTAAATGACTTGCCCAAGGTCCTAGTAAGAGCCTAAATCTAGTTTTGAAAGGAGGAGGATGAGCCATCTAGCTGCCCTCTAGAGAAAGTACACCATAGAAGAAAAGAATATCTGAGACAAAATCTTGACTTAAACCCAGAGTAACTGGGCTTGACCTTGGAAATTGTTGAGAAGATAGAAGATTGAGAAGAGACCAGGATTAAATATTTACTGTAGCCAGATAAATCTTTAGTTTTAAAAATGAATAAAACTAGTACCAAAATAAGTGGCTAAAGCTGCTCTTGGGGGAAATTTTATATCTCTAAATGCTTTCTATCAATAGAATGAAAGAATACATCAAAACTTGGACAACATTATTTTTAAAAAGTTATGCAACAAAGTAGAAATTTGAAAATGTAAAGAAGAGATTAATACGTATTAAAAAGAAACTATTGATTGATAAAATTACATTAGTGCTCAGGTTATTTTGCCTAAGAAAAAAAAATTAATGATAAATAATTAACTAAGTATATTTTAGAACGACAAAGAAAAACTAAATTGTTTAGATCAGAAATAAACAAGATAAAAAATGTTCAGATTGTTCAAATTGTTCAGATCAAAAATTCACAGCAATTGAAGTGGAAAAAATATAGCAATATTAGCAACAATTTTCCAAATTTTGTGCTAACAAAACTGTTAACTTAAGGTAAATGGATACTTATAAAAATATAAAATACCCAGATTAACAGAGCAAGAATGGGAGGATCTAAATAATCCAATTTCAGAAAAAAAAAATCAAGGTAGGCATAAATGAATTCAAAACTGCAGTATTAAATGGATTTTAAAAATTCTATTATTCAGAGAATTAATCCCAATATTTTATCACACTTTTCAACAATAGGAAAAAGAGGCACTTTCTTATTCCTTCCTGTGGGAAAAAAAAAATTGTCTACTAAAAAATACAATTATGGTCCAGGGAAAAAAAACAAAAGAAAGAAAAATGTAGCTCAAATACTAAAATATAAACATTGGTACAAAAATGTAAATAAAATACTAACAAACATGTTACAACAATATAACAGAAAGACTATGCACTTTGACCAGGTTGGACTATTACCAGGAATACACAGTTAACCAACATAAAGAATACTAGAAATATAATAAATTATGCAGGATTTTAACTAAGAAAAATTAATATGTTACTCTATCAACCTAGCTGCTCATAAGAATATGAGGGAAATTTAAAAGCTATCTCTAGAACTTGATCTGGTCTTGCTTCTTGGTCACTTGAGGGCAAGATAGGTTTTTTAGACTTAATGGGTGCTTGAGATCAGGCAAGTGCTAAAATTTCGATCTGATTTGAGACATTTACCAGCAAGTCACTTAATTCCATTTGCCTTAGTTTCTTCATCTGTATTCCAGTATTTTTGTCAAGAAAAGAACCTCAAATGAATCACAGAGTTGGACAAGACTAAAAATGACTGAATAACATACTCTACCATCCATTTATCTTACCTCTCTTTGTCAGTTGATCTGAAAAATGTGTTTTGCTGCCTCAAGTTTCTTCACAGTCTTTTAAAAATCTGGCTCCACTTTCATTCTGGTTTTGGTTTTTGATTAACAAGCATGAGTTTCCCTCCTTCCAGCCAAATAAGAAAAAATGCCTTTTGTAACATTTATAAAGCCAAACAAATTTCCTTATTAGCTATATTATCATTTTGCTTCTCCAATTTTTCACTTCTGTGGTTTTTATCCATTTCTTGGTACTGTGGTTGGTTACTGATTGATAGAATTCTCCACTTAAAGTTGTTTGTGTATCATATTGTTATTATAGAAATTGTTTTCCTTGTTTCCCTCTGAATCAATTCATAAAAAGTTTAAGGAGGGAAAAGGAGATGGAGGGAACCTAGCAGAAAGTATTTCAAAATATCCTGCAAAATACAACTATTATGTCTGTATTTCCAAAGGGATAAATAAACAAAAAGGAAAAGGATCTATATGTACAAGATTGTTTGTAGTGATGGCAAAGATGTTTTGTGATGGCAAAGAATAGAAAATTGAGATAATGGCTAAAGAAGTTGTGGTATATATTTGGGATGGAATACTGTTGTGCTATAAGAAACAACAATCCAGGATGCTGGAAAGATTTAAATTAACTGAGGCAAAATGAAATGAGCAGAACCAGGAGAATATGTACATAGGTAAAGCAATACTGCATGATGATCAACTATGAATAACTTAGCTATTCTCAGCAACTCATTGAAGCAAGACAATTCAGAACAATAATAGGGACTCTCTATCTCCAGAGAAAAAAACTGATGGAACAGATCAAAGATAATTGTTCTTTATTTTTCTTGGGATTTTTTGTCTATATTTTCTTTCACATTTTTTTTATCTGTTTTCTTTCACAACATGACTTACTTGGAAAAGTGTTTTGCATAACCATGATACATCAAATTGCTAGTTTTTGGCAGGGGAAGGGAAGGAGTGAGAGATTTTGAATTCAAAATTTGAAAAAAGATGTTAAAATTGTTTTTACATGTAATTAGAGAAAAATAAAATATTAAATTAAAAAATTGGGGAAAAATCATGCAAATCTACAATCATCAGAGCAGTTTGGCACTTAGAGAGATTTATCATTGGAGCAGACTAAACACATAATTTACAAAAGCGAAGGAGCGCAGTAAGCCTAGTTTTTGACCCAAAACATGACAGCTATTGGCATAAGAAGTAACTATTCAACAAAACATGCTGCAAAAATTGGAAAGTAGTCTGACAGATACTAGACTCAAAATGAATTCGTGATTTAGATATGAAAGGTAATATACACGAATGAGTAAAACAAAGAAGTTTACCCTATCAGTAGTGGGGTAGTCTTTATGACCAAAGGAAATGAGAGATTCACAGAAGGTGAAAATGGACCTGTGATTATGTAAAATTTTTAAAGTTTTGAAGTATATATTTTCCATATTAATCCTATTATGCTTATATATTATACACATACATAAATACATAAAAACCAATGCCATATATTTTAAATTTTTACAGACCATTGCTTTTATTGCTGTAAGTTTCATTGGTGAAATCTATATTGCGTTAATTATATAATTCAGTGTGTATTTTTCCCATGGGAGCATAATTTATTTTTAAAGTAGGGATTTTCTCTTTTTTTTTTTTTTTTTTTTTTTTGCCTATATGTCCTCAATGCTGGGCACATTAAGTAATTGATTCTTGGAATAAATGTCAAGTTTGAGACAAGATTCATTGGCACCAATGTTTCTACACATTTTTAACATGCATATTTTCAGTTGAATCTGCCCTGGGAATTAGCAAATAGAAAATAGAGCAGTCCTTGATACCGAGAGAAAGTTAGTAAGATGTAGAGCTGTCAACTGATTAATTTAAGTGATGGAGAGTTGCTGTTCTTTTAAGGCCAATCTAAAACCCCGCTGTCTTAAATCAACTGCTTTCCCTCTAACTACTAAGTAGCCTGATTTCTCTGTTATACCTGCATTAGATTTTGAGCTCTTTGAGGGGAACAACTTTGCTTGTTTTGTATCTGCGGCAAGTGCCTGCAAATGACTGAACAACAACTGTGCCAGTCACAAACAACTCTTTGTGACCCTATGTGAGGTTTTTCTCTTGGCAAAAACACTGGAGTGATTTCTCATTTCCTTCTGCTCATTTTAGAGATGAGGAAACTGAGGCAAAGAGGGTTAAGTAACTTGCCCAAGGTCACACAAATAGTAAGTGTCTGAGATCATATCTGAACTCAAGTTTCCCTGATTCCAAGCCCAGAACTCTATCCACTGCACCCTCTAAGCAGTCCTTTTGGCACAAAATAAGCATTTAATCAACATTTATTGATTATGTGTGTGTGTGTGTGTGTGTGTGTGTGTGTGTAACCTAGAAACCAAAAAGCCTTAAGCTTATACCAGAGATAAAATGAATTAAACAGTTCTTATATTCTACCTCCCATTATACCTCAAGTTCCTCAGACAGAATAAATATAAACACCTTCTTTATGCATACCTGAATAAACACATTTTAGATTGCCATTAAAATGTAATTTCCTCCAAATTGGCAACTATATAAACAAATTCTCTATATTACATTTTGTATTTATGTACATATATACATATACACACATTTTTTGGATGTTGATAGAATATTAAACTGTCAATATTGAAAACCATTTAAATAGTCACTATATATTGTATATGGTGTAAACATATTTTTGGATGTCTTTTTTTTAATTCCCACATAATTTATTTCTACACCTTCATACATATTAATCCACCCCCAAAGTACTAGACTGGAAGTTCCTGAAGTATAGGAACCATTAAAAGTTTGTGTGTATGTGTGTGTTTATAAGTATGTGTAGTATGTGCATTTGCACACACATAAATGATTATAATTTTGTTTGGATATCTATTAAAATTTAAGATACTTGAGAGTAGGAATGGTTTTAAAAGTTCCTACATGCAGATACACACATTTTGGAATTCTATTAGAATTATTTTCCAAGAGGAGAAACAATTCCTTTATAGTGTATATGTGTACACACACACATATGCGATGGACTTTTGTTGGACTTTGGTTAGATGGTAAGTTCCTCCAGAGTATAGATTATTAAGTATCTCACATGTGTGTGCACATTCTTTGGACTTCCATTAGAGTATAATTTCCTGAAGGCTGGGCTTTTTGGACTTTAATTACAATGTAAGTTTCCCAAAAATATGAACTCTTGAAATAAATCCTTTAGTATACGTTATATAGCAATCAGATTACACAGAACAACTATATAGCAACCAGATTAAATTATATTATTCACTTGAAAACAAATGAGAAACAGTGAACAGAAAATGCAGGGGCAGATTTGGAGTCATTGCAAGACAAAATTTCTTGACATTTAAGAGTTAGATAGCTTTGGGGTAATGGGCCAATCCCCCTCTTCCTTTACAAAAGATTTTTAGTGGAAAGCTGAATGAAAACACCAAAATTTATTGGTATTTTGTCAAAGGTGGAGACTGAAACTCAAGTGCCTTTCTACGTCAACAATACTGAACTCTTCCAAGGCTAAGTTAGTATTGAGAAATTTGTCTAAATTCCATGGGGTTCATGGTTGCCTCATTTCCATGTCCCTTTTCCCCTTTGTCCTGCCTTTTTCATGGCCTGTCTATATTCATTATTTCCCTCAGCCCTTTCATTTCCTAAAGTCCACCTTCTTCAAAGGTAGTTTTATCAATAACTCCTTCCTTTTCCTAAAGATTGATGGGGTTTCCCCTCTTTCCCTTACAACCCTTTTGTCCCTTTTTCTTTGTCTTGAAAAGTCCTCCTACTTGTATATACTCGGGATAGACCCATGTAACTCTGGACTTCCTCTTTCCAAGCCCCTTCCTCTATCTCCTTATTTCCCTAAATAGGGAAATCTCTTTCACTCAATAGTATTATATTTCTGGGGTCTTTATGGTATCCATTTCTCAGGAGTATGTCATTTTTATAATCACTCTATGCTCAGAATCTCTATCTTCCTATTTTTCATTAACTTTTATGTGCAAACCAAAATCATTGAGTTCAAGGTGAAGACTAATAATAGGACATTGAGCTAAGAGTTTAGGAGAAAATAGAGGGAGGATTAACAAACATCCTATGTATTTTGGTGGAGAATTAGAGAAGTTTCTTCTGAGGTTTGATAAGAAAAAAAGGTCCCTTAATGATACTGTGCATTCCCCCACCCTTTACACCGAATGTTGGTTGCTATCCTTCATTCTCTGAATTTGTGCATCTCATATTTCTTTTATTTACTTTAATTCCATTTTGCTCATAGAGCAAAGCACGTTCTCTGACGTGGGGACTGCCATGGTGGGAAAGCCTGTGCCAGTATCTCCTGTTTCACATAATAAATTCCAAAGTTCTTTTTAAAAAAAAAAATTATTAATTAATTTATTTTTAGTTGTCAATATTCACTTCAAGAAGATTTCCTTCTTTCATTTCCAAGAGCCAAGAAGGTTGAGTAAGAAGTAAGACACTTTCAACCTCCCTTATTAATCTCAGAAAGCCCAGAAAATATTGCCCCAGGAAAAATCCTGGAATAGCTGAGCCAGCAAAAAGACAAGATGCAGCTGCCTTGTAGCTCATGGAGCTTGGAAAATTAACAGGTAAGGACTCTCTTGCTTTGGGGTAAAGGAGAGCAGTACAGGACATGAGGTATCACAATAAGCCAGCAACAAGGCCCACCTCAGCAAACTAGGGGGAGAACCAGGGTGGTGGAACAGTCAAAAGCCAATACCAGGACTCCCCAAGTACCTCAGCACAGGCAGAGGAACAGGTAGACATCAGCTCAGAAAACCACCACACAAAATGGTTGGTAGACATCCTCCAGCAGACACATCTCCTAGTGTTTCAACACAACTCCAGAAAACACAACTCAAGGAGTCATAGCTCCAGGCTGGCAGGTATCCTCTAGGAGCTAAACATTTGAGTGCTTTAAAGAAGCTCAGGTGAGTAGGCATCCCCCAGGGGCCAGATTACTCACCACCACCCCAAGAATTCCAGTGCTACTGACACCAGCTCAGCACCAGTTAAGCCACCAGACCCCAATAGCCTCCAGCTGCCAGCACAAAAAGGCAGTTGCCAGGTCCCTGGCACCTAGAACAAGAAAATTGGGACAGTGCCCCTTGTGCTGCAGCAGGAGAGCTCAACTTTGAAAGGCAGGGAGTAGGCAAATACTGTGAGCAAAAAGCAGAAACAGACAATGTACACTCTTATTATGGAGACAGGGAAGAACAAGGCAAAAATTTAGAAGAGGACATTATCAATATACCCACATCCAAAACCTCAAAGGGGAATATGAACTAGATTCAAGCCCCAAAAGCCTTCCTGGAAGAGCTCAAGAAGGATTTTAAAAGTCAAATAAGAGAAGTAGAAGAAAAATTGAGAAAAGAAATGAGAGATATGCAAAAGAGAATCAAATGCTTGGAAAAGGAAAGACAAAAATTGATTGGAGAAAACAAGTCCTTAAAAAATACAGTTGGTCAAATGGGGAAAAAAAAAAGTACCCTGAAGAAAACAGATCCTTAAAAAGTAGAATTGGCCAAATGGAAAAGAAGGCACAAAAACTCATTGAAGAGAAGAAATCCTTGCAAAGTAAAATGGGCCAAGTGGAAAAGGAGATAAAAATCTAATTGAAGAAAACAATACATTAAAAATTAGAATTGGGCAAGTGGAAGCTAATGACTCTATGAGATATCAAGACCCACCAAACAAAAACAAAAGAATGAAAGAATAGAAGAAAACACAATATACCTAATTGGCAAAACAACTCACTTAGGAAATAGATCCAGGAGAGACAATTTAAAAATTATTAGTTTACCTGAAAGTCATGATGAAAAAAAAGAGCTTAGACATCATCTTTCAAGAACCCATCAAGGAAAACTGCCTTGAAGTCCTAGAATCAGAGCGTAGATAGTCATAAAAAGAATCCACCAATCACCTCCTAAAAAAGATGTCAAATTGAAAATGCCAAGGAATATTGTAGTCAAATTACAAAATTACTGGGTCAAAGAGAAAATACTGCAAGCATCCAGAAAGAAACAATTTAAATATCATGGAACCACAGTCAGGATTAAACAGGACATTGCAGCTTCTACATTGAAAGATTAGAGGGCTTGGAATTTGACATTCCATAAGGCAAAGGAGGTTGGATTACAACCAAGGATCAACTATCCAGTGAAATTGAGGATAATCTTTCAGGGGAGATGGATATTCAACAAAATAGGGGACTACCAGAACTTCCTGATGAAAAGACTAGAGTTCAGCATAAAATCTGATCTTCAAATACAAGACTCAAGAGAAGTATAAAAAGGTAAACAGGAAAGAAAAAAAACAACAGTATGTTATTAACAAGGGTAAACTGTTTACATCCCTACAAAGGAAGCTGATACTCGTAACTCTTGAGAATTGTATCATTATTTTGATATTTAAAGGGGCAGAGGGTGTCATTACAAGTTGACTTTGATACAATGACAAAATATCTAATTAAGTGATGAAAAGGAATTGTACTGGGAGAAGAGGAAAGAAGGAGGCAGAGAAGGGTATGTTATATCACCTGAAAAGGCACAAAGACCTATTACATCGGAGGGAAAGAAGGAGAGATGAGCACTGTTTGAACCTTAATCTTATCAGATTTGGCTCAGAGAGGGAATAGCCTAATCAGTTAGGTATAGAAATCTAGCTTACCCTATAAGAAGTAGAAAGTGAAAGAGGAAGAAAAGGTGGGGGAATGACAGAAGGGAGGGCAAACTGAGGGAGGCAGTAGTCAAAAGCAAAAAAAAAAAGGAAAGGGAAAAAAGAAGAGAGAAAAACATAAACATGGGGGGAAATAGTTTGGAGAGAAAGACACAGATAGTAATCACAATTGTGAATGTGAATGGAATGGACTCTCCTATAAAACAGAAACAGCGGAGTGTTGCAACAACAATGCTACTTGCTGCTACTGTGGCTATGTAAGGCCAATAACACCAGCACACAGGAGGGCTACTAGCACAGGTTCTTTGATCCGCTTTTCTAAGGAAAGCAGCTTTAAAGGGTTTACAATCTCACTTTAATTAACATACATATATCATTCATTTAGTTCAGGGGGAAAAATTAGCACCCTGAACTTCAGAGCAAACACAAACTGAAATTACAAACAGAAATTTTATAAACAGAGAAAATAACGCAAATCTACTCAAGTCCTGGCTCTGGTCATCTTCACCTCCACTTCTGCTTGTTTTCGTCCCACAGCCACAGTTCTGGCCCATCTCCTCCAGAGTGCTAGTGGGGTAGGGAGGGGGAAGGAGAGATTATCTCTGAGGATCCCTGATCTTGGCACCCAGGAAACCACTCCATTTACTGTTACTTGCCTGTTTTCTCTCAGGCTGCTGCTGCTCCTGGGGCTCCACAGAACTGTAGCCACCACAAGTATAAAGAGCAACCCAATAACTGAGAAACATCCAACCACTATCCCACCTCCCCAAAACCCCAGGGCTTCTAAACATCTGACTATAGCAATGCATATAGTTACCAAAGAGAGAAGCACCAACATACAGGTTTTCAAAGCTGGGGAGGGGGTTGCTTCTTAACAGTCATCCAGAGTCTCAACTGGCCAAATCACAGGAAAGATCTTCCAATGAGCGAGCCCCAAGAAAAATGGTAATCTCAGAGTATACATACATTTCTTCAGGATCAGAGGATATCACAACCATGTGCCTCAAACACATGTGACCTAGGCCTTCCTATGACTTAAGCAGGTCATCAAAGACTCGCAATTCCATCAAACACTCTTGATTGAAGGCAAGACTCAGTCAAAGGCATTCAATCACCTTAGTGCTGAGAAGCACGCCAAAATAAAAAAATAGCAAAACGTCCCACCTGCTTGCCATTACATTTCCACACCTCCAGGATCCTTGGCCATAGATCTAAATCTAATCTAATCTAATCAATCTAAATGGCCATGGATCCTGGAGCAAATGTAGGCACTATACCTTGCTATCCTATCACATAACAACTTATTACTAAAGTGGCCACATAGTCTAAAACATATCATTCAGTATATCTTACAGAATTTCTCAAAATACCCACATAATATATATCATTGTTCAATAAACTAAACCATAACATTCATAACAATATCCTTAAGCAAAACAGTAGCATTTACTAAAAAAATTGTTTACACAAGTAGGGAGTTCCAGGCCAGGGTTTTCCCTAGCACAACATATCATCCTTAAGGGTGTCAGAAAATACAAACACCACCCACCTCTAGGCAACAGCAAATTACAATCTCCTCAGTCCATACAGAATGTCAAGTAAAGTCCTTCTTGAAGGTGTGTCCTTCTCCCCACACTGCTGCTGCAGACTTCCTCCTGGTACTCCCAGGTGTAGGTGTGCTTTAATGAGCAAAGTCCCAATACAAATAAAAATGTCCAAATAAAGTTCTGTTGGTGGTTTGTTCTCCCCACACTCCAATCCTGGCTTCCAAGTCCTGAGAGGCAACTGGGCAACAATGCCAAGAGTGTTTGTCCTCAGGGAGTCCAAGGCACTTTCCGCCATCTACCATAGACAA
Organism: Phalanger gymnotis; assembly: GCA_028646595.1. Classification (NCBI taxonomy): domain Eukaryota; kingdom Metazoa; phylum Chordata; class Mammalia; order Diprotodontia; family Phalangeridae; genus Phalanger; species Phalanger gymnotis. Next base: position 56,609,562 of record CM053628.1, on the reverse strand, counting down.
CTCCATCATCCCCCTGGGTCCCAAACAATCATCCTGGGGAAGGCAGCAAAAAAGCATACCCTGTACCTCCCTGCAAAGTTTTTATCTTGCCCCAGGGCTGAATTCTGAGCTCTGGGGTTCGTTGTCCTCCAACAGGAGCTGGCTGCTCCTGGCTTCTGTCTGAGTCTCAATGCAGGCAGCTCTCCACTTTTTCTCTCACCTCACCAAGGTTGGCTCACAGGTAGTTCTCCTTAGTTGCTGGGTAGGTACATGGGCAGCTCCCGGCTTTTTCTTTCACCTCACCAACTATTCCTGCAGGGTCACTAGGAGGCATTTCTCCACTCCTGCTCTATGACTCCACATGTAATACAATCTCAGGACATTCACCCCTCCAGCATAGTCTGGAGCCAGCTAATCCACTCAAGCCTTGGCTTTCCCCTCTGCTTGTTTTCCTCCCACAGTCACTGTTCTGGCCTGTCTCCTCTAGAGTGCTAATGGAATAGGGAGGGGGAAGGAGGGGTTATCTCCCAGGGATCCTGCTTTAGGCACCCAGGAAACAACTGCAGTCATTGTTACTTGCCTGTTTTCCCTCACACTGCTGCTGTTCCTGTGGCTCCACAGAACCATAGCCACCACAAGTATAAAGAGCAACCCAATAACTGGGAAATATCCAAACGCTATCCCAGTTGATGGACTAACTCAGGAACAGAAGAAACATGCTTGCTCTACTGATGGGACAGCAAAATATTTGGGACACAAGAGACAAAGGAAAGCAGTAGCCTATAACCCATATACTCAGTGAACTTTGGAAAGTACTGGGTTAGGTGGAAGTAGTCAATATGCTGAACAGATGGTAGTACAACAAGCCATCAAAATGGAGAAAGGAAGACAATGCACTATATTTATTGATTCATGGTTGATAGCTAATGGGTTAGCTACCTGGATGCCTATGTAGAAAAATCAGAATTGGGAGATTCATGGCAAATAAGTTTGGGTAAAGAATTATGGGAAGATATATGGGACATGTTTCTGGTTACGAATTTGTCAGTTTTTCATGTTGGTGATCAGATTACCTTCAGTGCACCAGAACATGAGTACAATGCACATGCAAATTGGGTAGCAAATATTGCTACTGAATGTATTGTTCCTATTCTGACCCCAACTGATGATCCAGTATTAGCAAAATGGGTCCACCAGGCAGCTGGCCATTTAGGGGTAAAGGCCACACATTGGTGAGCACAGGATCAAGGTGGTATTAGTATTAGTATTAGCATTAAAGCAAATAATAGGAGTGTTGTACATGCCAATTTGAAAAAGAATGAACTGTTCCCAAGATAAAGGATGTAAATATTTATGTACACGCATTGACACTTATTCAGGTGTGCTAGTGGCTTGTCCTTATAAGAATGTAAGTCAGAAAAACATCTATAAAATTCTAGATATTGTAAGTGTACACCATGGAACCCTGATGCAGATTCAAATTGACAATGGGTCACACATCAAAGGTAATGAAATGAAGAGATATTTTGTATTGATCAATGCAGAGTGTGTATATCATATGCCATATTACCCACGAGCATCTGGGTTAATTGAAAGAATGAACAGATTGTTGAAAGAACAATTGAGAAAGTTAAGTTCTAATAATTTGTACCAACATTAGAAGGATAATCTGTTTGCTGCCCTTCATAACTTGAGTAATAGGCCCTTAGGAGAAACTACACCTCTAGCCAGAATTATGACTCCACATCTGCAGATTACAAAACAGCAAACATGTGAGATCCAAAATATTGAATTTTGGAGTGTGAGGTAAGATGTCCCAACACCATGTTGAAGAACACCTGGTTCAGCAGGATGTGATTTACATTGTATCTAGAACTTTAGGTTGAATAGAAAAGAGATAAGAAAAACTTCTACTGGGATATGTATGAGAATCCCGAAGAATCACTTTGGACAGGCATTACCTAAACCAGGATTAACAGCTCAAGGAATACATGAATGGTAGATTCTAATTATAAGGGAGAAATTATTATGACACCCTAGAATTTGGGTGAAGAACCTGTACAGTTTGGTAAAAAATAATAGGATAGTACAAGTGATCATTAACCTCTGTGAAAAAATAGCCATTGTGAAAACTGACCTTCCTTCCCAAAATAACTAGTAGAGGAATGGAAGGGTTTGGTTCTGTTGATAGAATAAAAATGGAAGCTAAGGTATGGGTAAAATAGAAGTCAGATCATGTCCCAAAGGGTACAGAAATCATAGCCCATGAGGACAATATCGTAACAGTTGTTTATTCAGGAGAAGATAATCACCAAATTCTTCCTTGACTTATATATTTTACTGTGACTAGGGCTATGATAGTGGGCTCATGGACTCTAGAAGCATGACTAGTGCCAATAAATACAATAAGCCACTCAGAGGGCATGTGATCTTATACTGTTAAGAAGCGGAAGTTTGTATCCATGGAATAAGCCATGAGGACAATCCTAATGTCTATCTAGTATGAGATCCTCCTTGGCTTAGTTTTCCCATTTTTTTCCATTGTACATCTGGGTAAAGGCTGTAAGGACAGTCTTGTCTTTACTGAGGATGAGATCTTCCTGGATTAGTTTCCTCATTGTGTTCCTTTTGAAAAGAAACATTTCCTGCCTGAGATTGGCTATAAGGTTGAATTGACATTGCATAGTTGGAGTCTCAATCAAAATGGAGATGATCCTATTTGAAGGATAATAGCCCATATTTGCCTATTCTTTTTGTCCTTTGTTTTGTTTAACCTTTTAGCTAGTTATGTCTCCTCCAGGCTTAAGTACCCTACACCTGTCATTGACGAAATCCTTAAGCTGGACATCACCCACTGTCTAGGACTATGCTGTGTTATCCCTGCACATGGCATCAATCAAGCCAGCTTGCTAAAGAACTGACCTCTTGAATGGGATTCTTGACCTCATGGGTCTGATACAGCTCTACATCCAATTTCAGCAGGAAGAAGCTATAGAGGATGAAACCTTTGCCCCTTACCCCAAGATTTTGAGCCTCATTCATTCAAGGTAGGGATGTTTCTGTGTGCCTATTTTGTATTATCCTTGTTGTTCTGTGTGCTTATTCTGTATTATCCTTGTTGTATTGTTATACTGTTATGGTATTATTGGTACTAGTTTCCCACTGACCTATGTAATGGGTACAAAGATCTAGGGGCCAACAAGTGAGCCATGTGGCCACTCTGGTGACGAGATGTTAAGTATTTAGCAAATGTAATGTGTGTATTTTGAGGGGATTTTGTTGTGCTTAAGAAATATTAATGCCTATTCAGATGCATGTTGCTTATGTGGTGGATGTGAAAGATTTGGGGGCAAATGTATTGATAACGTGATTAAAGATCTTTCCCGTCCATTCAATAGGACCCAGGTGGGTCCAGTTAAGAGAGGCCTGATTAGAGGTGGATCTACACCTTTGTGTTGCCAATCAGTGATTAAAGAGCTTTCCCACACCCTTTTTCTAAGTAGATGATAAGCTTCAGGCCCACACCTTTTTGCTGATGGCCATGAAGCCCTCAGGCCCTACAAAGAGTATATACACCCAGAAGGTAGTCATTGAGAACTGAGAAATCAGAATCCAGCCCAAGGAAGAAAAGTAAGAACTCCAAGATGACAGAGCCACAGAAAGAGTGTGGAGTGGAGAGTGGAAACCAAGCTGCTGCAGAGACCAGAGAACTGAGAGAGGAGAAAACACAAGCAAGTAGATAGTTGGATTTGTGAGTGTTTACAGGAAGGCCCGGGGGGGGGGGGGGGGGGGGGGGGGGGGGGGGGGGGGGG
>CM053628.1:56591274-56605671 GCA_028646595.1 Phalanger gymnotis | reverse complement strand
TGGAGAGTTTTTCTTACTTTGCTATTCAGAACTATACAGGCATGTTCATGGTCATCCTCGAGATCACGATTCTTGCCTTACTGATACAAGTGTATAAAAATCATAATCTTACAATATGTTGTTTACACAAAACACATTTGAAGAAAAGGGATATATATGGAGTAAAAGAGAAAGGCTGTAGCAGAATACATTTTACTTCAGCTGAAGTAAAAAAAGCAGGGACAACAATTCTAGTCTCAGACAAAGCAAAATTATATCTAATTTAAAGACATAAGAAAGGAAACTACATTCTGCTAAAAAGGTACTATAGACAATGAAGTAATATCATTACTAAACATCATTACTAAAGTGTTATAGAATCCAAATTCTTAGAGGAGAAATTTGAGGAGTTACAGGAAGAAATAGCCAGAAAAACTATACTGTTGGGTGCCCTCAACCTTCTGCTATCAGAACTAGATAAATCTAACCACAAAACAAACAAGAAAGAAGTTAAGGACATGAACAGAATTTTAGAAAGGTTAGATAAGGTTGTCTTCTGAAGAAAATTGAATGAGGATAGGAAGGAATATAACTTTTTCCCAGTGGTAAATGGAACCTACACAAAAATTGGCCATGTCTTAAGGGCATAAAAACCTCACAATCCAACGCAGAAAGGCAAAAATATTAAATGCATCCTTTTGAGATCATGATGCAAAATTATATGCAATAAAGGGCCATGGAAATATAAACTAAAAAACAAATTGGAAACTAAAGAATCTAATCCTGAAGAATGAGTGGTTCAAGCAATAAGTCATAAAAATAATAACTTCATCCAAGAAAATGACAATAATGAAACAACATAGCAAAACTTATGGGTTGCAGTAAAAGTGGTTCTTAGGGGAAGTTACATATCTCTAAATGCTTACATGAATAAAATAGAGAGAGATCAATGAATTGGTCATGCAATTAGAAAAGTCAGAAAAAAGAACAAATTAAAACCCCCAATTAAATATGAAATTAGAAATCCTGAAAACCAAAGGAGAGAATAATAAAATTGAAATAAAGGAAACTATTGAACTGATAAATAAAACTAAGAGCTGGTTTTATGAGAAAAACAATAAAACACAGCAACTTTTGATTAATATGATTTTAAAAAACAAAGAAGAAATCCAAATTACCAGTATCAAAAATGAAAAGGGTGAGGTCACCTCCAATAAATAGGAAATCAAAACAATAATTAGGAGCTATTTTTCCCAACTGTACACTAATAAATTTGACAATCTTAGTGAAATGGATGAATATTTACAAAAGTATAAATTGCTCAAATTAATGGAAGAGGAAATAAAATAGTTAAGTAACCTCATTTCATAAAAAGAAATCAAACAAACCATCAATGAAATCTCTAGGAAAAAATCTCCAAAGCAGATCTATTTACAAGAAAATTCTATCAAACATTTAAAGAACAACTAATTCTAATACTATAAAAACTAAATAAATGTTATACTAAATTATTTTTATGATATAGATATGGTGCTAATACCTAAACCAGAAAGAGCCAAAACAGAGAAATAAAATTACAGACCAATTTTCCTAATGAATATAGATGCAAAAATTTTAAATAAAATATTAGCAAAGAGATTACAGCAACTTATCCTCAGGATAATACACCATGACCAGGGAGGATTTATACTGGGAGTGCAGGGCTGGTTCAATATTAGGAAAACTAGTAGCAAAACTAACAAAAATCATATGATTATTTCTAGACGCAGAAAAAGCTTTTGACAAAATACACCTATTCCTATTAAAAACACTAGAGAACACAGGAATAAATGAAGTTCTCCTTAAAATGATAAGTAGCATACATCTAAACTCAGCAGCAAGCATCATATGCAGATAATGCTAGATAAAGCATAGATAAATGCAGATAAGCTAGAAACATTTCCAGCAAGATTGGGGGTGAAACAAGGATGTCCATTATCACCAATGCTATTGAATATTGTACTAGAAATGTTTGCTCTAGGAAAAAGACAAGAAAAAGAAATTGAAGGAAGTAGAATAGGCAAAGAAAACAAAATTAACATTCTTTGCAAATGATATGATGGAATACTTAGGGAATCTTAGAGAATCAACTCAAAAACTACTTAAAATAATTAACAACTTTAGCAAAGTTGCAGGATATAAAATAAACCCACATAAATCATCTCCATTTCCATACGTTACTAACAAAACCCAACAGCAAGAGAAGGTCCATTTAAAATTACTGTAGACAGTATAAAACCTTTGGGTATCTACTTCCAAAAACAAACCCAGTAACTATATGAACACAACTACAAAACACTTTTCAAACAAATAAAGACTTAAGTAATAGGAAAAATATCAGTTGCTCATGGGTAGACTGAGTTAGTATAATAAAAAGGACAATTCTATCTGAATTAACTTCCTTATTCAGTACCATACCAATCAAAGTATCAAAACTGGCTGCATCTGTTCACAAATCCACCAACAATATATTAATGTTCCAGTTTTCCCACATCCTCTAAAGCACTTATCACTTTCCTATTTTGTCATTTTAGCTAATTTTAGACAGGAGCGATGTGATACCTAAGAGTTGTTTTGACTTGCATTTCTCTCACCAATAGTGCTATGGATTTCAGTATTTCTAATTTGGCATTTAATTGGGTATTTTCAATTTGTTGTTTTTCTAGCTTTTTCAGTTGCATGCTCAATTCATTGATGTCTTTTTTACCTATTTTATTCATTTAAGCATTTAGGGATATAAAACTTCCCCTAAGAACTGCTTTTGCTGTATCCCATAAGTTTTGGTATGTTCTTTCATGATTGTCATTGTCTCAAACTAAGTTATTGTTCTGTGATTTATTCTTTGGCCCAATCATTCTTTAGGACTAAATTATTTACTTTCCAATTAATTTTTAGTTTATTTTTCTATGGTCCTTTATTACAAATAATTTTTATTGCCCCATGATCTGAAAAGGATGCTTTGACTACTTCTGCCTTTCTGCACTGGATTGTCAAGTTTTTATGCACTAGTATATAGTCAGTTTTTGACTATATGCCATGTACCACTGAAAAGAAAGTATATTCCTATTTATCCCCATTCAGTTTTCTCCAGAAGTCTATCATATCTACCTTTTCCAAAACTCCATTCACCTCCTTAACTTCTTTCATGTTTATTTTAAGGTTAGATTTATCAAGTCCAGAGAGGGGGAGGTTGAAGTGCCCCACTAGTATGGTTTTGCTGTCTATCTCTTCCTGTAACTCCTTTAACTTCTCCTCTAAGAATTTGCATGTTATACCACTTGGTGCATATATACTAAATAATGATATTGCTTCATTGTCTATGGTGCCTTTCAGCAGGGTATAGTGTCCTTCCTTATCTCTTTTAATTAGATCTATCTTTGCTTCTGCTTTGTCTAAGACTAGGATTGCTACCCCTGCTTTTTCTACTTCATCTGAAGCACAATATATTCTACTCCAGCCTTTTACCTTTACCCTGTGTGTATCCTGTGTGTATCCCCGTTTCAAATATGTTTCTTGTAAACAACATATTGTAAGATTGTGGTTCTTAATCCATTTTGTATCCACCTCTGTTTTATGGGATAGTTCATCCCATTCAAATTCACAGTTATGATTACTACCTGCATCTTTTTCTCCATCCTATTTCCCCCCCTTGTTTATGCTTTTTTTCTCCTTTCTCTCTTCCGCTCCTCAAAAGTTTTGCTTTTGACCACTGCCTTCCTCAGTTAATCTTCCCTTTTGATTCCCCTTCCTTATCTTACCTTTTTCCCCTTGTTATTTTTTCACTCCCTTACAACCACCCCCTCCCTTTTCTTTCCTCCTTCCCCTCTTACTGCCTGTAGGGCAAGTTTGAGTTCTACACTTATCAGAGTATTCCCTTCTATCATTATATCAGTTGTTTTATACTGACACCCATCATCTATGTATATCCCTTTCACTTGTCATAAAACTGTACTATCCTCAAGATTGACATCTATATAAAGCATATATGAAACAATATAATTCTTTATAAAGATGTAAATAATTTGCCTTAATGATTAACAAGGGTTACTTTTCCCTCTGTTTAACTTTTTATGTCTCTCTTGAGTTCCATATTTGAAGATCAAATTTTCCATTGAGCTCTCGACTTTTCATCAGGAAGGTCTGGAATTCTTTATTTCATTGAATGTCCATCTACTTGCCTGAAAAACTATGCTCAATTTTTCTGGGTAGTTGATCCTTGCTTGTAGTGCAATCTCCTTTGCGTTTCAGAATATCTTATTCCAATTTCTTCTATCATTTAACAGAAGCTGGAAGATCTTGCATGATCCTGACTGTAGTTCCATGATATTTGAATGATTTCTTTCTGGCTGCTTGCAGTATATATTCCTTGACCCGATAATTCTGGAATTTGCCTACAATAAGTCTTGGAGTTTTCAATTTGGGATCTCTTTCAGAGGGTGAACAGTGGATTCTTTGGATGACTATTTTACCCTGTGGTCTAGGACCTGAGGGTAGTTATCCTTGATGATTTCTTGGAAGGTACTGTCCAGGCTCTTTTTTTATCATGAGTTTCCTATACCAATAATTCTCAGATGGTCTCTTCTGGATATATTTTCTAGGTCAGTTGTTTTTCCAATCAGATATTTCATGTTTTCTTTTATTTGCTTCAGTCTTTAGATTTTGTTTGACTGATTCTTGATGTCTCATAGTCACTAACTTCTACTTTCCCAATTCTAATTTTTAATGTATTGTTTTCTTCCTTTAGCTTCTCTGTCTCCTTTTCCATTTGCTTGATTTTACTTTTCAGTGAGACATTTTCTCCATTTATATTCTGATCCTCCTTAACCATTTTGGTGATTTTACTTTTTAAAATTTTGTTTTCATCAGTTAATTTTTTCCATTTTTTTTTCTTTTACCTCTCTAATTTGGTTTTTAAAATCCTCCTTGAGTTCTTCCAGGACTTCTTTTAAGGCTGGGGACCAGTTCACATTCCCTTTTGAGGTTTCAGATGTGGGTATAGTATCCATACTATCCTCTTCTGAATTGGTATTTTGATCTTCCCTGTCTTCGTAATAGGAATCAATCATCTTTGGCTTTTAGTGTGTTTTTTCATGGTGTTTTTTTTTCGTTCTGGTTTCTAAGGTGGATCTCTGCCTCTAGGGCTCAGGGGGCTCTGTCCCAAGTTTCCTGTGTTGGCATCTGTGGGCCTGCTCACTGGTTTTGTGTGCTATGGCCTCTAGTTTTGTGAAGTGTGGGGGAGGAATTGTCTGAATGCTGGAAGTCTCCTCTTCCACAGGACTGCTCTAGCACAAGTGGTCTCAAAAAACCAACATAAGCCAAACAACAAGAACACTGCAAGCCCAGGTTCTTTTGATCTACTTTACTAAGGAAAGCAGCATTAAGGAGTTAACAACATACAAATATTATTCACTTACCTCAAGATACAAAACCAGCACCCTGAGCTTCAGAGCAACTACAAACAAATTACAAATATCAACAGACAGATCTTGTCTGATTCAAATCTCAATGCATAGTTACCAGAGTTTAACAAAGTCTGAACATCTGGGTTTATAAGCTGGAGGGCTCTACAGCTGCCCAGAGTCTCCACATCAGCACACCACCAAGAGTGAGGGCCCTAAGCAAATAGCTCTGTTCTCTCTTTTTACGCACTTTTTAGCCATCATCAGATGTCATCTAAGTGACCAGAACTTAGGCTCTTACTATTGACTCTGGTCTTAGCAACTACCTTTAGGACCCTGGGGGCTTGGCACCCACATAGGCTTAGCACCTAATAGATAGGGGTTTCGAGCCTACTTGGGAGCAAAGATATAATCAGACCTCCCTTCTTTGGCCGCATCTGGAGCCCCACCTTGGTTACCAATGCACAGCTGTTGCCTGAGCTGGTGTCTGCCACTTCTCCTGACTGTGCAAAGGCACATCTGGGGTCCTGGTGTTGATATTTGCTAGCTCCACCCCACTGGGGCTCAGGAACTCTTGTTGATCTGTTGAGGTGGGGCCTGCAGGGACATCTCTCTTCCTCCATGTCTCCTGCCCCCACAAGAAAGGCCCTTTCCCCAACTTCTCTCACTATATGGCTAATGAAGCCCTACTTCTGGCTCCTCTGTTTCTACTTAGGGAGTGTTCTCTGGGTTTATTCAAGGCAGGGATGAGAACTGTTTTTACCTGGCCATCATGGCTCCCAGAAATTCAAAAAGGCAAATTTCAAACTGTTAGGCTGTGGGCTTGAGGCTTCTGGAGTAGCTGCTCTCACAAGCTCTGTACTGGTGTCTCCTGTAGCTCCAACAAACTCCTGCCTTGGGGGTGAGAGGCCTCCGGCTCAATTATGGCCATAGCCAGTACTTCCCCTCTGAACTGCTCTTACTCCTGCATTTTGCTCACCCAGACCAGCACTGGATGGGTTCCTTTGCTGTTCCCAGTTATCGTGGTCTGGTGCTATTCCATGTGTCCAGTGCTCCTGCCCTCTCAGTCTACTAGCAGCTTCTCTCTCAAATTTGCTCAGATTCACTTTTTTAGACATATCTGACAGAATATGTGAGAGAGCCTAGTAGTTCCTTCTTTTCATAGTGCTGTCTTGCTTGTGCTCCCTCACTGTGTAACTTCTGTAATACCTACTTTTGCCATCTTTTCCCAAGTAGAACATATTAAAGTCCTCACAAAAATAAAAAGTTCAACTTCTTTAACGTAACTTTATATGTAATTTAGTTATGGCCATTCATAATATGGAATCTCTGTTCTATATACTCTTTACCTTATCAGTTTGTTGTTGTCCAGTTGTGTCCAACTCTCTGTGATCTCATTTCTTCTTTTCTTGGCAGACCCTGGAGTTGTTTGCCATTTCCTCCTCCAACTAATTTTACAGAAGATGAAACTGGCTTGCTCAGAGTAAATGTCTGAGGAGATTTAAATTCACAGAGTCTCTCTAAATCCTGACACTCTACCCATTTTGCCACCTGGCTTATCAATACCCTTTCTAAAATGTGATGCCCAGAATTAAAACCCAGTATTCGTGATCTAGTCTGACCAGAACAGAAGATTGTGAAACTCATCGTCTTTCTTGGTCCTGATCATCATGCCAGTCTTAATTTATCTTAAGTCCTTTTGATCCTAGGTATGAAACTTTATTAAATTTAGTTCAATTAGATTTGTATGGCCCAAGATAATTTTGAATCTAGATTATGATCTATCCCAATTTTGCCCTTATCCAACCCTACTGAACCAACTGGGGGACACTAGATACCTCTCATGATTAATCTTCAGATCCAGCCATTCAAACAACATTTAGTCCATCTAATTATCTTTAACCTGAATCTCTCCACCTTATTCACTGAAATCAGGTGACCTTGTAAAGTACTTTGGTAAAATCTAATTAAACTATCTACAGCACCTCCCTAATCTATCAAGAACCAGGTCAAAACAGAAGAGATTATCTTTGAAGATTTTTGAATTTTACTGGTTATCTTGTTTTTATTTCTCCTTCCTTCTATTCTGTGCCTTTCCCATTGAACTTTTCCCGTTAACAAATAAAAATGTTTAAGCAAATCTAATTAATACAACTACCATGTTTGCATCATATATTGCCTCTTTATATTGACCCAGAGGTTCTTTTTGGTGGTTTGGTGGTTGATTCCCGTTCATCAAAGTCTAGCCTATTTTATAGTGCTTGCTTTTATGTGCAGGTGGAAGACTTCTTTATTTCCCTTAATTTCTTATGCTTATTTTTTCTTCCACTGTACTATTCCTTAATTAATAGATACCCATTTCATTTCCAGTTCTCTGCTAACATAAAATGTTTCCAAGAATATTTTTATAGTCACTTTTTCTTCCTGATCTGTTTCTGTATGTGAACTTTCTGTAAGTTTTGTTTTTAAATCAAAGTCACTTTTGGATATATCACTCCAAAAGACACAAATAAGCAAAACAAAGTGATAGAGACCAAGTACATGTAACATTCCATTGTCGTAGTCCTCAAACAGTCTATCTAAAGATAGGTGTTTCTTCAGATTTCCTACGGAGCTAGTATTTGTAGTTTATCTTTACTCTTATTGTAATCATTGAGAAAGCTATACTAATGATTCTGCTTATTTTACTCTGCATTAGCTCAGAACATTCTTAAATATCGTACATTCCTTAAATTCATAATTTTAAGTGGTTCAATATTTTCATTATTCATGAACTATCACAGATTGCTCAACTATTCCTCAATCAGTGGGTACCTTTTTTTTCCATTTTTTTTGTTAATCAAATAAGATTCACCTTCTTACTTTCCCACCCAAAGTCCTGAACCCCCATACTGAGAATACGATTAAATAAAATTATAAATAATAAAATTTTTCACACTGGCCATGTCAAAAAAATAAATTCTTATTCTGTATTGTGAGTCCTTTGCCGGGAACTGAGCAGCATTTGATTATACTGATAAGTTAAGCACATAAGTTCTATCATATTTCTATACCATAATTTGTTCAATCATTTTCCAATTTGGGGCAAATCTGTAAATTTCCATTCTTTCATAAAAGTTCAGAAAACTTCAAATTTCGTACATCCTTAGAATTCATTTTGCTTAGGACTAATCCCTCTTTAAATTCATTTACCCAATTCTCCATCCCTTCTCTCCTTTGCCTATTTCAATGTTGAGGGAAATGTTATTTCTATACCCAAATGTGTATGTTCATCCTTCCTTCTTCTATGGAATACAGAAGAGGATGACATAGAATTCAATTGCTTCCTACCTCCTTGTCTGTAATAGATGCTTGTGAGGTAATTTTTCCTGTTCTCTTTCCCCATTTTTTTTCCTATTCTTTCATATTATCAAGGCACAACAGAATCACTATTGAAAACATAGAAAACACATGAATCATCTGTCCAAATTTGAATATAAGCAGTTTGCTAACTTTGTTTAGTTCTCTGTAGTCATTCATTCATATTTATCTTCTTACATTTCTCTTTATTCTTAAGTTTGAACTTCAGAGGTTCTGTGTAACTGTGGTTTGTTTTTTTTTTTAATCAGGAATACTTGAAATTCTCTGTATCATCAGAAGTCCATTTGGCTTGCTTTCCCTATCCCACCCAAAAAATACATGTAACACTCAGTTTTGTTGCATAGGCTGTTCTTACACAGCATAGGCAGTGTAAACCCACATCGTTTGCCTTCAGAAATACCATATTCCAAACTCTCTGCCCCTTTACAATGGTAAGCCTGACTACAGCTCCTCAGTACTTGAATTGTTGTTTTCTGGCTGCTTGCACAGTTTTTTTCTTTGATCTAGATACTCTAGATTCTGGCTGTTAATCATGTAGTTTTTTGGAGTTCCTTTTATGAAACTACCAGCGGATTCTATTTCCACTTTGACCTTAGATCCTAAGAGATCTGTTATTCCAGGATCTTGAGGCGAGCTTGGAACCTGCAAGCTTCCAATGCCCCCCAAGACTAGTCTGATCTAGGGCAGTCTGTGACTGTTGCCCCTGGTCTGAGGATCTACAATTTCCTGGCCTAGGTAGATTGTTGCTGTACTCTCCCTTTATCAGGCAGCTGGAAAGCTCTATAGGCTCGGAGCAGAAATGTACCCTTCCCTTTGGACAGGGATGCTTGCCCCAGTTATTTCTCTATATGGTTGGATAGATGCTGGGAGACCCTGCTTTGAAGCAGTGGTCTAAGCCATGTTGCTGCTGCTGTTACTTCTTCTGCAGGCTTCTAAATTTCTTCCTGTCTCTGTTCAATTGCCCAGGGCCTCCACATCCAAGAGCGCTACAACTGCAGGCAGGTCCTTTCCTCAGTTAATTTTTGCTTTCTGATCCTATGCTTTGGTCTAGCTCTGAGACCTATTTTCTCCTTAGAGAATCTCTCATACCTTGCAATTTCGAACCATTCAAACATATACATGATTATATTTGAGATTATAAATTCGGCCTTCCTACTACATTAACGTACATGTACTACATACATACAGTCAACATATACATGATATATATGAGAAAACAACAAGAAATTTATTTAGGCCCCACTGCAGCAGAACTGTGAACCAGCCTCCCCATTCTAACATCTTGACAAAAAGACTTCAGGCCCAGAAAGCCCACCTCACAAGAGCAACCAGGAGGCCACAGAAAAACAAGATAGTATTTAGCCAAATCATTTTACTGGCCTAACGTTCCTGCTCGCACTCCTGGTCTACAGCTTCCTGCCTCCGCAGCTTCCGGCTTCCACAGCTGCTGTCTCTTGGCTCACCTTTCCTTGCAGCCGAGCTTCTGGCATTCTCAAGCCTGCCTCAACGACCAGAGACCATTGGTTCCTGAGCTGGGCCCTCCTAAGTCACCAATCCACACCCACACAGGTTTCACACCTGACAGGGCCCTGGGCCTGGGGCTTAGCACTTAACAGCTGAAAGTACTTCCACTCAAAAGAAACAAAAGCCATGCTAATGAGACAATTTTGCTTAACAATACATTGCCCTGCTTGATTTGCCCCACCATCATGGATACATATCCTTTCCACTTTCCTTTTGCGTTGCTTTTATTAAATCCTAAGCTCTTTCAGGGTAGGAACTGTCTTTCTAGTTGCATCCTCAGTATTTAAGCACAGTGCCTAGACAAACATTTATTGGAAAGAAAAAGGCCTTATTTTTAAATTCTAGAAATAAGCCTTATCACAGTGACTACCATGTTTTACTTCTTCCAAGGACCAAAACAATTTCCAACCACTCTTTCTTTCAAGGAAGAACCTACTTTCTTCAAAGAGCCTTTATTGCTTGAGCAAAAACATATCCATGAATCCAAATACGAGATCACGGTTCAGGTGTAGTTTCACAAAAACAGAGGGCAATGAAAAGTATTATCACCCTCACAAATCGCTACCATTCAGAGATAACTGCTAAGAGTTGGAGTCTGTGACAACTCTGTCTCAGTACTTTTTTTCCACAAGGGCCTAAGGCTCTGTGCCAACTATCTTTGAAAATTATGTTCCTATTATCAACTGAATGAAGAACGCACCTGGAGCAGGGTACAAGAGAAGAGGTATGAGTATTAATCTCCCATGTTTTGGATGTATTTTGATGTACTTCTGCACCTTTTATGTAGACTGCCCTTTATAACTTAGGTCAGCTCATGTCACTGTCCCTTTATCATTTATGAATCATCCTGGCTACTATCTTTTGATTCTTCCTGAGATATATTAACTTCTACTTTCATACTGATATACTTCATACAACACTATATACCCAGACTCCCCGGCTTGACACTTTAACCTTGCTAGCAAACGGAAATGGGGTTATATTCACAGTTATAGTTGAGTAGTAGTACTAGGATCAATTCATACCATTCCTATACCTAGATGGTGATGTGATCCTAATGTGACAGTCTGTGAACTGTCCATATAGCTTTGTGAATATAGTAAATCATAAGATGTGTTAGAGAGCTGAGGGGAAATTATAACCTGCTTAATTGTCCAAGACTCTGCTGAGAACATTCGGAGGAAGTAGATGCTGAAGGTTATGGTTATCAACTCCATTACTGTCAAACTGGCCCTGGTTGTGGGGAATATGGGATCAAATTTGGTGTCTCCAAAAGCCAGAGGAAAAACAAAAAGAGTAACATCAAAGAACTGATGGAAGAGGTATGGGCAGATATCAAGTCTTCCTAACTCCAAGTCCTAGTGCTGATTTAGATACTAGTGTTTAGAAATGTAGAAATCAGACAAAAAATCTAGGCTTAGGAAATAAAGGGTAGAAATTTAAAAAAGGAGTTTCTTGTGAACTAAAGTTTAGAAGGTAGAGAGACTGGTGAAGAAATGTTTCCATGTCAAGTTCTAAGAACCACTTCAACCTAAAAAGACTAGGATGTGACTAAACAAATCAATTTCCTTAGATACTTGCAATTCCCTCAGACCAAAGATGTTGTGCAGGAAGTTTTTCAGAAGGTAACACATATAGTACTGCAGGCCAAACCCTTATACCACCTGCTGTGAACATAAAGAAAGCTCCCTCCTCTCATCCTTTAATTGTAAAACTAAGCTGCACATAAAATACTCCATTTATGTCATCATCCAACCTGCATTTATTTGTCGATCTTTCTTGTAGAGAATGCATGACATCTGAGAATACTATGTGATCTTTAGCCAGGTCTAGATTTTTTTCTTGTTAAACCTGAATTTTAAAGAATAAAAAAGAGTTAATGAACTAATCCCTCTTTCTGCAGAAAAGGGACTGTATATATCATCGCAGATATTTTAGGTAACTTTCTTGACCTATTGTCCACCTTGGACATACCAAATTCCGGAGAGTTCACTAGAGATGGGTTGTGACTTCTTCCTTTTGGACAGCACTATGAAAAGATAATCTGTGAACTAATGGGTGATCTACCAGGCCTATCCTTGAGGAATCTTATCAGTTAGAATCATTCATCCTGGTTCTTCCTCCTATACAAGCATGCTATATCCTGTTGCATCTTTTAAAGGTCCAGGGTTACTCTAAGCTGTTACAAAGTCAGGGATTCCCAATAAAAATATACAAGTATTCTTAAACCTATCTCTCAACAAAGAGGTCTGCATTCACAAGTCTTGAGCTCAGTCTATCTCACATAAGAGTGTTGCCAATGGTTTCTGTGAATAGTTCTTTTATTTTGAATTCAGGTAGTAGAAACAGTAGCAGAAAGGTTCCCCACATGCCCTGAGTGCCAAACTGAGCAGAGTTAAACCACTGGCCTAGGCCCTGTGGATGTGGGCCACCAGCCAGCCTTACTAGGGAAAAAAGGTGATTAGACAGGATGGGGGAAGAGTAGTAAGTAGAAAGAGAATGATAAAGAGAAAGGGGGTGGAAAAAACAGCCAATGATAAGCGGATGGTGTAGCGCACATAAGGCACCTCCACATCCTCACCACTATCATCACTGCAGCAGAGCTCCAGCACAAATGCCTGCACATGGTGGCCCATTTTCCTCTTTGACACACGGCTCACAATTTCTGTCACTCTGGGGTGCAAAACAGAAGATAACAATTTTGTCACCAAAGACAATTAACTCCAGAGAACTTTTTTCCCACCTCCCTATGGTTCATGCAAAAACTATTTTACAAAGTCTTATCAAATACTAGCCACTAAAAAGGCCTCTAAAGTGACAAATGAACTTATTTCATTCTATCAATGCAACAAATGCCTACCAATTTTCCTTGGTAAGGGCTGTATGTAACCAAAGGATTCTTTAATATTTCCAGCAGGTATTCTGGAAAACTCACGGCTAATCTAGTCGCTCCTTGAGCTTTGTAGCCAGCATAAAGAAAGAGTAGAGCATGGACACACCCTGGGACAACATTGTGACTTCCAATCTGTGCTGTGTCTGTGGTAGAAGTAAAGGAAACCAAGTTCAGAAATGCCAATCCTTCTCTCTTTCTCCCTCCCTTAGCCCATTCATCCCAAATTCCTAGATCTCTACCTTGAAATAGTCCAGGAACTGCTTGAGGGTCATTTCCTTACCCCCAGGCTGTAGCCCCTTGACTTCAAAGCAGTCCCAGAGAGTCCATTCGTGATCATAATACTATGATTAGGAAGGCCTCAGGTCTATAATCAGCTCTATTCAAGCCCACAAAAACATATTCCCCCTCCTCCTCCCCAGGCAAAACCCTTTATCTAGCCCTTTACTCAACATTTTAGTGTCATCTTGTGGTGGGGTGCAGCAATGGGCTCAGAGAAGCCAAAGAAGGGTAGGGCAAGGTTGAGGAAACCATTTTTATAGGCTTCAAGCTGCTGGTGTCCTTGCACCACCTTATATAGCTCCAGGCATACAAGACCAACCACTGCAGCAGTAGTTGTGGCAATGGCTGGGATGATCTTTCCCGCAATCAATTTGCTCTGTAGATATCAAATATGTCCCCCCAAAACACCAGGCTTTCTGGTCAGTCTTAAGACTAGAGCATGAATATGCATGATTACTCTCATGTATAAACATGTATGTAAACATATATATTCATGTACACAGGCACATATATAAAGATGAAATATCTAAGGTCATGAACTCACCTTGTGCCTGTCGGCAGGTGGAATGTCATAGTTCTCAGCATGCAGGTTAGAAGCAGTCACAATGAAATCCATATGGAAGTTACTATCATTGTCCTACATAAGGGAAGGTTAGGGAGGATAGCTGGGAACCTTACATTGTCTGCACTTACCAAATGAGGAGTGAATAAAATCCTCCTCTAATAAGTTGTAGTAGGAAGGCCGAATTTATGATCTCAAATATAATCATGTATATGTTTGAATGGTCCGAAATCGCAAGGTATGAGAGATTCTCTAAGGAGAAAACAACAAGAAATTTATTTAGGCCCCACCGCAGCAAAAACTTGAACCAGCCTCCCCATTCCAACATCTTGACAAAAAGACTCCAGGCCCAGAAAGCCCAT
>CM053628.1:56490337-56590774 GCA_028646595.1 Phalanger gymnotis | reverse complement strand
CAAAAGAAACAAAAGCCATGCTAATGAGACAATTTTGCTTAACAACACATAAGTATACATACACAAAAAACATAAATTCCCCTTGAATTATCCTGGGCCCACAGCACCCCCTATCACCTTCTCAAAGTCAATGGGGCACATCTTGAGGCCAGATAACTTCTCAGGGCTAGGTAGTATGGTTCTCAATTCCTCTAAGTGGCTATCATCTAGGGAAGTGAGGAGTAAAGACAAAGAGGAGAAAACTATTTCAACTATAATTTAAGAATCCCAGTGGCACAGGAGCTAACAACTTGTACCTACCAAAAGAGGCACTGGCACTCTGCAGTTCCTGATCAGAATGAATCTTGACACCAGATTTAGGAGTGAACTTGGGGATATGAACTGTCTGTAAAAGAGTAGCAACTGCAGCCCGGTCCTTTGAACCTGCTAGTCCATATGTCTGTGCAAAGAGATTAGCAGCTGCCATGATATAATCGAGGTGTAAAGGCTGTGGGGAAAAGAGAAAAAAAGGATTCACAGGATCATAGGTGACAGTGATAAAAGATGATTATCTACTGAGGGAAAAAAAAAAACTAAAGCTCATAAAGAAAGAAGTTGCCTAAGATCACATGGATAATAAAAGTGAAGTTGGAACTTAAACCTAGGTTCATTAACTCAAAATCCAGAATTATTTTTAAGTGTTAAGATTAGATATTTACTTCCCAAGGCCTGAGACAGCTGATACATGTGTATGATACTCACATTTGTGACATCAAACGTAAGGAGATGTGGGCATCTTTTAGGGCCAGACCAGAAAGGAGTGCCAGAGCTTGTGAGCTGCCAGAATAATTAAATCCTCAGAGAATTAAATCCGCAGAGAATCCTCAAGTTAGACAAAACTCTTACCCTCTGCAAGCCTAGATACAATTAAAAGATGGAAAATGAGTTGAATACCTGTTCTGGAGGAAAGCTGTATAAGAGTTGACAGACATTGTTGGCATACTGGGAGTGCCAATGAAGGCAGGCCCAACTCACACAATCAGCCCAGCTATGGGGATGCTACAACACCAAGCTCTGATGCGCAGCTTCTAGCACCTCCAGGGGCTGTGTCCCTGCCAATCTCAGAGTTCGCTCGACATTTGGGTCCCTGTAGGTATTACACAGAAAAGCTCGTGGTCAGGTTGGAAAACAAGCATTCAAAATCCTGAAGACAGAATCTGTAGTACTTAGAGCATTAAGTGTCTAGAGATGGGACACAGGGAAACTCAAGTGGGGTTGTAAATTAACACCACAGTGAAATAAGAACAGACAAAACATAGCCTAGCCTGGGCCAGGGACCTACCATTATGGAGTAAGGAACCAGCAACACTCACGTGAGGTACTGGTTAATATTCTCTGCTGGCTGCTTGAAGAGGCCTTCAAACTCATCCCAGGCCCACTGTGTGGGGCAACATATTTTTATTTAAGAAGAGGGACATAATTACTTCTACCTCCACCAATAAAATCTCCCTAAGTTACTGCCCCCTTTCCCAGACCTGAAGTGTGTGCTCAATGGCATTGGGAAAATTCTTGAGCGTACAGATGGGGATGGATTTCTCAGGAGGGTCCTGGCTGGAGCTGCAAGACTCTGTCAGGAATGGTATCACCACCTGAATGTTCCCTTTCGTTCCCAGTGTCCCTGACTCTAGCAGTGGTTTCCGACAGTACACACAACACCTGTCCATGTACGTTCCTAGAGTAAAAGAAGAAAGGAACCCCTAGGAAAAGCAGACCACGTGGGATACAATACTAGGTATAAAGGCATAATAACATGATGAGTTGGTAAAGAAAGCCTCAAAGGTCACCTATAGAAAGCTTTGTAACTTAACAAAATACCTTCTACACTATTCCTGTTAAATTTCTGGCAATATTCTCCTAGTTCTCTGATCTGCCAACCTATAACTTTAATACAGTTACCGTAAGTATTTTCAGTCTCTTATCCCTTAATTACGGATACTGTCCAATGTTCTGTCTTACGCTTTCCTTTTTAAAGAATTTAAGTTGGAAAGGATTGTCACAAACCCAAGTTACGTCTAAAAAGAAATCCACTACACTATGTATCTGGCAAGTGATCAACTTGTCTCTGTTAAAATACCTTAAAATCACTATATTTTTCAGAATGTTTCACTTCTGGGTAACTGTCATCAATTCCAAATTAATTCTTTTTAAATTCCACTTATTGCTTAGTTCTGGATCAAAGAATGAATTTACCCTTCCACCTGAACGCCCTTCACTTTTCTTAAGAGAACTAATATGTCATCTATAAGTCTTTTCTCCAAGCTAAAGATTCCCTACTTCTTACAATTTATTCTTATAAGACAAAGGCTCAATGGCCTTCACTATCCTGGCTGTTTTCCAACTTATTACTGGTAAGTGTACACTGAAAAGAAGTCTCTGTTCCTCAATTTTCTAGTACTGAACACATTATCCCTTAAATTAAGGAAAATAGTTTAGACAAAGAAGGGAATTCCAATCTCCTATTCTCACGGGCATCAACATTGTCCAATGCATTGGCCACACCATTCAGGGCATGGAAAAAGTCATCATCATAGATCCACTCTGTGTCAGGTCCCACTTGGTTTTGATGACTGGTTATGTGCATCTGTGGGTTCATCTGTCCCATAACAGCAGCTGCTGTGTCTGACTTCAGCTTTTGTTGGGCTGGAAAACCACACAACAGACCAAATTACACTGCAGCACTGTGAATCCACCACCTCTGCCTTAGTATTCAAACCAAACACTTTTGTGAAGCTAGTCGTGACATGCCCCTTAGGAACTTACCGTGACATCCCAAGGCTGGAAGAGGAACTGTCGGTTAAGACTGGACTTCTCAATGGTGTCCATGTCTGTGACAGTGATGTCTCCTCCTTCCCCACAGCCCAGGCCAATTGTGGCAAAATTCTTGAGTTCACAGCCTAGGGCCCCAGCCCCTACCTGAGGACAGAGAGGACCATGGAAGCCCAAAGAATACAGAAATAAGGCACTAGTAGGGTAGTACCATAAAGAGAGAAGAATTAGAGTAACGACCAAAAATAAGTTAGCTAATGAAGCATCACAGTGGATATTGGAGTCAGAACTGGGTTGTAGTTAAAAGGATAGCCAGAACACAATGGAAAACTCTAGGCCACTAACCAGGAAATACAGCTGCTTGCCCAGTTTCTCCTGTAGGTCAGAGCCAAAACAGCCACCTGTCTGTCATAGCAATTCTGATGCTGTAGAAAATAAGAAAATCGGATAATTAAGCCTAGCCAAAAGTTTCTCTACTTCACTATGATACCTAGATAAATACATACAGGGTGACAGCTGGCCTCTGTGAGAATCTCCTTATCCTCAGGCAGGCATTCCAGTGCATCAAAATAAAGCCACTGCATGATGGGCATGAACTTTCCTGAGCAGGCCTAATAGTATAGTAGAAAACAAATACAAATACAAGTCTGTTATGGAAATGAATTAACATGGATTATGGAATTAAGACAACACAAGACAAAATTCAGGGAGTGAACAGTGGTCCATGAAGTTTGGCAAGGGAAATGTAGACTTAGAGAAGGTGTCAATAAGGATAAGATCAATTAAAACAAGATAACCATTAACGCAGAAACAAGGGATATGGATTCAATGGAACAAATGAACTAAACCAACAAAGACACAGCCCAAAACTCAGTGGCATGATACCGTAAGACAAAACATGACAGAATTATTTCAAAAATGTGAAGGTCTTCCTCTCATCTTTCAAACTGATCTTCCAGAATTTATTTCCTTGTTTACCTTCATTACTTCCTGAGCAGCCAGACCTCCGATAAAGGCATTGACAGAGGCTAGGTCTCCAGCTGCCATACAAGCCAGATGTTGTACCAGTTCCTCATTTAAGTTTTTCTGTTTCACATGGGGTGGGGAAGCTTCGTTTACAACCTGTGCCAATCCAACCATTTCTGTGGCATCTGCCTGTAAGGAGGGTAAGAAGGAAAATGTTAGCTCAGAAAGAGCATATCCCAAAAAGCAATGCCTCCCAAAGAAACTGAAACACTAGTATGTTCTCCTTTCTCAGGGTTCCCAATTTGATTTCTTTCTGAAAAACAAGTACCTGGTTTTGGGGATGGGGTAGCCGGCCATGCTGGCTATAGAACTGATGCAGGGACTGAAAGGCCATGTGTAGGTGAGGTGGATGTGAAAACTTTGCGAAGTCTGTCATCACAAAGTCTGGCTCAGCCAGTGCTTTGGCCAGAGATTTCTGAAAGGAAAGGGTTAATTGGTCAATCTAAAAACATTTATTAATGTTTTATTCAAGAGAAAGAATGCATATTAGGGGAGATTGGGAAAGGAATATAAGCTTTGACCCAAATCTTAAAAAAAGCTAGAGAAAAATTGAACTTTTGATCTGTTTCGTCTTGTTACTGCGATGCATATGGAAATGTTTACATGATAACAGGTATAAACCATATCAAACTGCCTACTCTTTCCAAAAGACAGAAATTCATAACTCAAAATTTTGTAAAAATGAATGCTAAAAATTTCCTTTATTTGTAATTGTGGGAAAAAAATATTATTTAAAGGGGGAAAAAAGGGCAGAGATGGGGTTAAGGCAGAAACAGAGATGTTCCTAAGCTACTTGTTCAGCCTAAACTTCCATCACTATAGTCTTAATACTTTCCATTTACAGGACTCACAAAATTGATCTTTCTGGGCACTTTAACCTGGTGGACAATGCCACCTCGAACAAAGCCTGAGAACCTGGTTGTGTCACAGATACTGAAGGTATATGGGCCTGTAGGACAGAAGCATAGGAGTTAGAAGATGTTGCCTAGTTCTCAGTCTTTTCCAACTGCAGCCCCACTGAATAAAAAATGCTTTCACTTTGCACTGATTCACCTAGAACTTTAATTTCCACAGGTGGGCTGCTGCTAAGCTCACTCATTCCCTGTACCTCAGTAAAAGAGACAAAGTCTCCATGACGTGTCTCATCCAGGCAGGTCACTACCCCCGGGCTATCCTAAATACAGACAAGAGAGGCCAGGCCCTCAAGGGGAAGGGCTTTTGCTCTAATGTGGGGAAAAACAAGCTATCTACCTTCTATCTCTCCAACCATTTTACTGCCTCAAGGCATCCCCACGTTTAGTACCTCACCTTGGTTACCATGGAAACCAAGGCACTGAGTGGCTGTTCTCCATTTGAGTCAATTAGGACCATCTCCTCCCCAAAATCACAGAACAGCTGCCTGCAGGAGACACAGATTTTCTTTGCTGAATTATATTGTATTCCATAGACTAAAGTTATAGTTCTAAAATTTTATATTCTAAATTTCTTATGTTGTCTTCTTTAAAAGACATCTAAAAAGTTATGAATCTCCTCCAGAAGATCCTGTATGACTGGTACCCCTTATCAGTCTGTTTGTCCCTGGTCTACCCGTTAAATTATACATGTATGAAACAGATGCTCTAGTGAAACTGTTTCAGAAAACTGTGTGTTAGGCAGACATGATTTCAGGAAAACAATCATAAGGGCCCTCCAGGATGGTAAGACTATGAGACAATAGTGAAACTCACCCAAAGAGACCACGAGTGTCGGCTACTACTAGCTTGATAGCATGGCTATGGCAAAATTCACCCACATGCAACTGCTCTTCTAGGGGCAAATTGGTGAGAACTACTACCTACAGGTATCAGAGAAGAAGTAAAAGGAGTGAAAAGAGAGAGGGATAAAAAAATGGATTATCTTGGGTATTCCTTAGTGATGGGTTATATGAGGAATTTTGGAGGGTTTGAGAAAATTTCACTCATTTATTAAGGTTATAGGGGTGGTGTTTTAGAAGGATAAAAGGTTTCTGCATACCTGGAAGCTGCTTAGGAAGTCTTCAGTTAGGGAACCTGTGTATGCACAAACATGTACGTAAGTATTTAACTCAGCCAGGTGAGGCTGTGATGCTTCAGCATCATTCTTGCCTATATCTTCCTCTTGCAAATAAAACTAAGTATTGGAGAAAAGGAAAACAATAGCTGGGTTGCCAGAGACTTTCGGTTCTTTATGGTTTCAAGTGGAAAACAGAACAGATATAAAAATTGAAAGGTTACCTGGGAAGAGAGGTCAGCCCACTGGGCAGTACCATGGTCATGTAGGGTTACAGCCTTGACACCACCTAGGATGATGTTCTCAGCTATTTCAACACCTAGGCCACAAAGGCCAGATATCAGGACACTGGATGTTTGTAACCACTTCACTGCTTCATGGCCCAAGACATACCTGGGAAGGGAATGGGTAGGTGCTAAACAACTATTTTCACTTTGCACAACTTCCCTTTTTTTGTTTCTCCTCCTTTTCAACCCCACTGGTTTTTCCTTTGATCTTACAGTTGTCTGAAGTATAGACCTTCATCTATTTCTGCTTCATTTCCATTTTCTGCCATTCTCTAAAGATGTATTAAGAATTGCAATCAGTGAGGAGTTGTAAGCATATCAATTCGCTGCTGCTTTCTTCATAAGTCAAGATACTTATGTTGGCAGGTGCTGTGGGAGCTTCAGTGGGTACAAGGTGGGATAGGTTGGAACCTGGATTTGGATCAGGCTTGGACATACAACGTGTCTGGCAAACTGGACATCTGGTTGAAAGGGAAATAATAAATCAGTTTGGTTTCAAATGGAAAACGTAGTTTGAGGGTAAAAAGAAAGTTCAAGAGGAAGAAGAATGTTGCGCATTTGTGAGTAAATCAGTGACTGCAATAATTAAAGAGGAAAAGTATGAAGACATGGCTAAAGACAGTATTAAGTAGATTTTCTGGTGAAAAAAAGGTATTCCTGAAGTATAACTGATAGCTAATATTTGGATTACTTTGGAAATTTTAAATACAGAGGGGAAGTGGGGTGAGCAAGCATTAAGAGTTCACCAGGTGTAGGGTGCTGTGATAAGTGACTTGTATGATCCTTAAAACTTCGTTGTGTGTATTATTCTTGTTTTATAGATGCACAAAGTGAGGCAAAGAGTGATTAAGTGATTTGCCTAGCTAGGATTAAACTGTTTTAAAAAAAGGTGCTTAGGGTTGCATTTGCAGGAGGATTTATATTTATGTAAATTTATGTATTTCATGTATGTATATTTATGTATTTATGTTTTGGGGTATTCTGGCTGAAATGAAATTGTGCATAATGTTGAGGAAAACTCGTTTTGAGATTGAGGTCGTTAACGATAGGAAAACGCAGGCGCACTTTCCGAAAGGTTTTACACAAAATGGCGGACGAAACTAAAGTGCCGGATGTTTGGTTTACCCTTCCCCTCACAAATAAATACAAGTTACCTGTCTTCTGATCCAACTGATTCAATTTCATTTTCATTCTTATTTAATTAGGATTTGACTAAAAAGTAATTAAATTAGGACAAGAAGTCTAGTTCAATACTCAACCCTAAATAATACAATAAATTTTCCCTCATAAAAAATGTTCAACTAATGGTTCAAGTCCAAAACAAACATAGTCAATAATAATCCCCCCTCAAACTACAGAATTTCAAATTACTAAGTTCTATACACAAAGACGTGGGCATTTGCTTAAGCTTTTCGTAAATACAAGTTAAAGGTAAACATTTCACTCATTTTTCTGATTAGAGTAGGCACCTCACTTTTTAAAATCTAAATATCTATTCTTCAGGATTAAGTAAAAAAAGAAACCAGACTGAAATAATCAAACGCCAGAAACATAAAAATTCAGCTTTTTATAACAAGCAGTAATTTCACACAGAATGAAGAAACAATTGCATGAAAAATATTAAACTATTGCAATAAGAAAAAAACTAACAGTACAAAAATGTATCTCAAAATGTGTATTCTTTTTTCCTTCAACCCACAATCCTGGCTATCTCACTTACATTTTAAACGCAACCCTCCCAAATTTCACCAGAGAGCAAAAAAGTTTTTAAAAACCACCTTTTCTCCAACTAGTTTTCGTTTAACCACGCCATGCAGTCTCCCTTTTCTAGATTAACCTTACCCACTACTCCACCTTGAAACTGTGGAAGCCTCCAGAGTGATAAAAACAGAGGAAGGAATCCGGAATCAAAAGAGGATAGGACCACTTGGCAGAGGGGAGATCTTTTTTAAAATCAAGTCTCCATAGCTATCTCATTAAACAAAAACACTGAAAATGATCACCTTCAGGAATTTACATTACAGTTTTTTTTAAATATAATTTGTACTCTTTTTTCCTATACTTCATAAATGCTTTTAGCAGATTTCCAAAACCCCTTCAACTGAGAAAAATGGTATAGTCCAAAGTGGATCGCAAACTTGGGTTAATTATGACCGAACAATAGCCTGTTACCAAATACTTGTCCTTGGCTCGAAAACCTGTACTTGAACCCTATGTAAATACATAAAATTATTTCTTTTTGTACACTACAGCAATTTGAAAAAGTTTCCTTTTAAAGACAATGGAAAAGGATATTACTTTCAGGGTCAGGGAACTTTTGTTTAAAATATCCTCAAAAAATTGTAGGTTAGCTTAAAAGTTTCAAATTATAAAATTGTTTACACGCATAATTGCAATTAAAAACTTATATAAAAACTAACTACATGAATTATAGTTAACATTTAAATAAAATAAAAAAGGTCTAATCTAATTGATATGTTGGTGACAGCAAATAGACTTGCAAATTCAATGAAATTTAGCCTTTGATTTGAACCTTAGAGAAACTTTAATTATCAACTGAAATTTCAAATTTTGAACTATCTTTAAACAAGCCAAGAGACACTGAAAGTGACAACCTAACATAAATTACGAAAAAACGAAAGGTCGTATAATAAATACAAATCTCAAAGTAGTGTTTTACCAGTATGAGGTTGGCGATGACTGCGCTTTGGTCATAAACAAATGTAATTTGTTCCTTTTTATGAGAATATGTTGGGTTTTAAAACATTTTGTGATGAAATGATTCAGAAAAGAGAGGTTCTTCTTTACCGTAACTAAGACAAAATAGGTTGCAAACAAAATTTCAAATGAAGTGGCGCTTCCCGAACCCTCCTCCCCCAGCCCGCGCGCCCGCCCCTTTTTCCCACTTACTCTCCAAGCTGATGGCTAGTGACGCAAAAATCGGCCAATGAGAAACGAGAAGAGAGAAGCGTGTGACCGCAGCCTCCAATGAATGTACGTGAATCAGAAACGTTTGCCATGGTGACTGAGACTTAACAAAGTTTGCTAAGAAAGTTCTGAATTCGGGTTGGAGATAGTGTCACAATCATCGCTAAGGCCGCCATTTTGTGTTGGTGGTTAGGGCGGCTTTTGGTAGTATGCGTTTGGCTTTACCAAAGACGGCAGGGAGGTGGGAGGAGGAATAGGAAAAATAGTACGTTCCCCACTTTTAGCCTTTCCCTGATCCAGTGTACCACCGGCTGCGCGAGCCTCGGTACTGTAGCGCGTTGTACGTTTGCGCGCGCCTGACCGAGGCTGTGCCTCACGGAACTCTTCGTCTCACAAATCGGAAATAGCAGGTGACTGAGAGAGGATGGAAAACTGAAGAATTACAGGGACACAAACCCAGTCTGAGGAGTGAGAGAGGTAGGGTTATGGGGTATTTTTGAGTTTGTTTTGAGAAGAAAGGGAACCACAAATTTCCGTGGAGAAGTACGTGTTTGAAGAACCACTTGTAGTAGGCCGTTGTAGGTGGGTGGGAGGTTGGAAAGGACCCGGTAAAAACGATTAATCTCCCCAGAGTCCCTCCTATCCAGAGCTGAGGTGAAAACATATTTGACCGTTGGTTGACTTCTCCCTCTGAAAACATCGACATTGTTAAACTGTGAGCTTCAAAAAACACACAGTTACCATACTAGTGTCACACAGTCAACTCGGTACTATCAAGACACAAATACAATTCCCCATAGAGTGAACCCTTTTTAGAATACCATGCTAATTTATGGGATCACATAACAAAGTTATTTAAGACAACGGCGTTTTCTGGTGGGACTAAAGGTAGACAAGAGGAATATGGAGATTGTTCCATTAAAGTACTTCACTGTAGCCAATACTACTCCCCTCACCAACCAGTAATATCGCAAAGTGACTAAAAAGAAGTCTTGAATTTGAGCTCAGTCTCTAGCAAAAAGTCTTGGAATGGTCTGATGGAATTGACCCATTCTATACTTCTGTTTGTCTTAAAATGTAACCAGTATAGGTTAGCCAAAATAAATAAACTAATTTTCACACAATAGACCTATAAATACATATGTATATTAATGTTTTATTAAAATCAAGTTTCAGGCACTTAGCCAAAGTTATATTCCTAGTAATTATTAATATTTTGAACTCAATGCCTAATATCAGTCTCCCAAGCCTATTTTTTTGACCTTTGCAAAACCCTCATACATCTTTTCCATTCTTTAATAAAAGCTAAGCAAGTAGGCTTATTTGTCCTTGCAAATTCTCCTTCCCTTCAGTTGCCTTTGTTTTATTCAAATCTCCAGTAGAAACACTGCAGGCTGGCAGAACATGGTGTTGGAAGCAAGAGTGGTGGTAGTCCTGTCTGGAAAGTGAAGAGACGCCATTGCCTCAGGAGGAATACCCAAGACATGGAGTATGAAAGACGGTAAATCAATCTGTAAATATTTTGCACTGTGCTAAGTACTAGGATTACAAAGAAAATAAAAGATAGTTCCTCCCCTCAAGAAATTCACAATTTAGTGGGAGCAGATAACATGCAAACAATAATAAACAAGCTTGTTATGTTTAAAATAAATTATAAGTAATCAATAAAGGGAAGAAGTTAAGTCTTAAATCAGAGGGAGGAGGAAGAGGTCAAAGATTTGCCAGGGAAGGTAGATAGATCTTTCTGAATTTTTTTCTGAGAACTTACTTTGTCTCTAAAGTAAGAAGATTTTAGAACTGTTAGACATTCATTTGTGATATGTAATAATAATATTAGCTAGGATATTTTAGTGCTTTAAGGTTTGTGAAGCACTATATGTTGTCCTGTTTGAGCCTCACAACAATACTGTGAAGAAGAGTAAACTGAAGAATGGTTTGCCATTTCCTTCTCCAGCTCATTTTACACATGAAGAAACAGACAAACAGGGTTAAGTCACTTGGACAGGGTCACACAGCTTATAAGTATCTGAAGTGGGATTTGAACTCAAAAAGATGCATCTTCCTGACTCTAGGCCTTGCACTCTGTATTGAAATTTAGGTTAACAGAGTGTCTTTTTTTTGTTTTGTTAGAGATTTTGGAGGAATATATAATAAAACAAAAAGTTTCCATGAAAGAGCCCCTTTAAATAACCCAAAAGTCTAGATCTAAAAGTTTACTTCTTTTTAGAAGGATACTGATACCTTAGAAAAGCTGTTGACTTTCCTTGAAATATTGAAAAGATTGCATTATAAACCAATCAGATTTTTACAGGAATATCACTCAGATCATATTGTAAAGTAGCCATAAAGAGCAGATTGTAGAGGATATTTTTAGTTAGCCAGCTCAGAAATATATTGTCTTTGGAAGCATAGCCATTTACAATCGAATTTTTTTTCCATATTTTTGCTTAGGAGAGTAGTTGAATGTTTAGAAAAAAGAGATGTATTTCACTGAGCAGCAAGAGAAATCGAAATCTAATGTCAGTTTCAATTCGAAGAAATTAAGGGGAGCTGTCATAGAGAAAGTGAGGCAGAGTCCTTTGCCTCTCCTTAACAGCCACAATATTTAATGCATTACAGATATACAAAACAATTCAATCCTTTTCACAAATATGGTCACAAAATTTTGCACAGCAATCCGATAGAAAAGTAGAATCAATTGTGCAATACCAAAATTACTTTTTATTCCTTAGTAGTAACATACTATAACATATTAACATAAAGTTCATTTCCTAAGAGGATATAGAAAAATAGCATCAGCTTAGATTACTAGTTACAGTTTTCTTATGAAAGCTCTATGGTAAAAATGTTAGAAGAGAACTAAGGAGAATACACAAATTAAATATTGCTTATCTTTAAAAACAATGTTTCTTCTTTCATTTATTGTGCACAAGTCTATATATGTAATCAGAAATATTATAAAGCAAAATAAAATATTTGATAGGCAATGTGACATGAAAATACTACATTTTGGTTTTTTTTTTAGTTCCAGATGGTAGAATTGGGAGAACTGTTTGCAAAGAAGCCTTAGAGTCAAGAAAAACTTCCAAAAATTTCATTGAAAGTATAATGAGCCACATTGAGCGTAATCAAACAAAGGCTAGGTAAACAACTCGTTGAGTATATTTGTCAGTGGAGACTTTTCTAATAAGAGTTGGGCAGAGATAGCCACTGACATTCCTTCCATCTCTATAATTCTGTGGTTCTGATGTCCTTTTCAGAGTGCCAGAGATTCATTAGTGTAGTTTGAACAGCTCTAATGCTGAGAGGGAATCCACACATAGGTTATGCTAACTAGACAAGCTGATAGGATCTAGAGCATTTTTGAGACACCAAGGTGGGGCTGTGGTTAGAATACTAGGCCCTGGGTAGGAAAGACCTGCATTTAGATCCTGTCTCAGACACTTGCTATGTGATCTTGGACAAATTATTTAACTCTGTCTGCCTCTCTTTTTCTGTAAAATGGGGATAACGATGGGATCTATCTCCTATAGTTGTGAGGATCAAATGAGAAAATATATGTAAAATGCTTAGCATAGTACCATAGTTGGCACTATATAAATGCTAAATATACTATTTTTATATTATTAATCATCACTCATTGGTTTTATATTACAGTAGGTGTAATAATAGAAGACTGTAGAATTAAACTTAATAATGTATAATAGGTATTTTTTTTTTTAATGTTAATTCCTTCTGGAATGAATACTATTTCTGTCTTTTGCCATTGTAAAAAAAAAAAATCTCAGAATCCCCTTCAGCTGTGGTATAAGATAGTTTCTGGTTTCAACTTACATTTCTTTTAAACATTTTTAGATTTTTATTAGCTGTTTCATTTTTTACACCTAATGTATCCTTTTTTTATCTAGCAAGACACTTTCTCTTCTTTTCTGGAGGGAGGAAGGAAGGGCAATTGGGGTTAAATGACTTGCCCAAGGTCATACAGCTAGTAAGTGTGTCAAGTGTGGGAGGCAAGAGTTGAACTTATAAACTGGAGAAATTCAAAAATTCTTGCAACTCTATTTGTTACCAAGTTTACAAAGCCAAATAACCACTTCTTTGAATAAATCATTGTTGCCATCTACATAATCAGTATTTTTCATGTATCAAGTGATTTACTAAGAAGACAGATTCCTGAATGAATAAATTTATATGATGTTTTTCATTTTACAAAGTATTTTCCTTAATACTGCTGTAAGTTTGGCAGCAAAAGATTAGTTGTTTTGTTGGTTTTTTTTAAATGGCTTTAGATGAAATAATTATGCACACAGCTACTTAAATGTTGGAACTAAATTTGGTATTTATATCTTGATTGAAATTGTCGTTTGAGTCTTTTCAGACTTACACCTTATACCTTATTCTTTCTTCCTGCACCCTAAAATTTTCTCACAAATGGAACTCCAGCGCCCATCTCTGTGTTTACTGAAATATAATCTCACAGTAGCTACACCTCAAAGAATCCCTCATTCTTGTGCCTTTCCTGACTCCTCTAATTGTTAGTGCCCTCCTTTAATAACTACTTTTTAATTATCTTACCTCTTGTCTGTTATAAGCTTCTTGAGATTTATTTTGTCTTTTGTGCTGATCGCCTTTCACTGTGCTTTGCAGGATAGGCACTTAATAAATGTTTGATCAATTAATGAATTAGTTGATTAAAATTCCTTGAGAGAAAATGGGGCTGATTTTTTTTTCTACTTGGTACTTTGAATTCTTTGACCCTCTTTACTCCTTAGGTTGTTTTAGGGTTAGGATTAGGGTTAGAGTTAGAGGTGGAAAAAAGAAGCCTAGAAGCAGGGTTGTGTTGGTAAATCTTTAACAACTACCCCTTTCAGGAAAAAAAAAAAAGTACCTGTGATACACTTTTAAGTTTAATCTGCATTATTGACATTTTTCATCAGTTTCTTAAGTCCAGACAATTAACAAAATAATAAATCAGGCCCTAATTTGTAACTTGCTGATTAAACTATAAATGCTTACCTTGAAGGTTTGACAATCATCTCAGCATAAGTTGTCTACTAGAACTTTTAGTTCCCTGTCACAGCCCAACTAGTCTAACCTGCTTTTGTCTGTACTTTCCAGCGGTGGCCGTGGAGACAGAACTGGCCGATATGGTGCTTCTGACTGCTCCCAGGATGAGGGAGTAGAAAGTCGAAGTCTTGGAGACCACAATTATCGAGACATGGATTACCGTTCCTACCATGGTGATTTCAACAGTCAGGAGCTAAAACATGGTCATGACTCATCTGAGAAACAGAGTGTAGAGGTAACTGTTAAAAACAAGTAAAATGTCATTGATTTTCTTTCTCTTTTTATCACCATTGTACTTCCATGAGGAGAAATACTGGGACAAAATTAATTGTTCCTGAATTTGACTATAGCTGTCAGAAGGAATTTTGATAGCTAACTACTTTGTACAATTCTGCCTCACTTAAATCCAATTCACGCACAAGTCAAAACAGGGTGATATTCACTATTCACTTTCTAATTGTAGGAAATACTTGAGGAATTTATACCATAGCTTTTTGGGGAACTTTACTTTATTATGCCCTCCTTTTTGCTCTGGCTGCGCAGCTATCCCAAAATAGAGGTTTACTCCTTTACCATCTTAAGGAGAAGTCCTCTTCCTGCTTCCTTGACTCGCTTAGCTGATCTTTGACTGTTTTTGTGGGAAAAGCCTGTGAAGAACCTGCCTCTGGATAAGAGTCCAAAGTTTAGGGTAGCTGGAAAGATTATCTGGAGCTATCACAAAAAAATAATTAAAGAGAAACAGTTCCTACCCTAATTCTTTTCAGTTAAAAGCTTGTAATATTTAGGGAGAACAGTAATAATAATTGCTATTGTTATTGTTTACAGTTGTCAGTCTTAATCATCTTCACATGGTTGTTATGAGGTACAAGCCTCATTTTGAAATAGGCACCATTTTTATATCACCGTCTTATAGGTGAATAAACTGGGACTTAGTTAAGTTATATGGCTGACACCTAGTTAGTATTACACCATATTTTAATATAAGGCCAGCATCCATTCTATTTCACAGAGATATATGTATCACTTTAGCAGCCTCCTCCTTTTATAGGTAAAGATTTAAATCAAGAAAAGTAAATTGACTAGTTCAGGGTCACATAGGTAACAAATACATCAAAGATTTGAAACCAGGTGTTTTAATAAATCAGCACTTGTTCCTCATCATTGTGTTACCATATTGTGTTAAGAAAATATAGACCTGCTTTAGGGATTCTGTGGTCTGAGGGGACACATGCTCGTGCGGAGGAACTGGGCTGGCCCTATGTCATTGTTCTGAACAAAGTAAAATAATTAAATTCGTTAGATGTTTATTAAGTATGTACTGTGTGCATGGCACTTTTGTGCAGAGTACCTGACTCAGACTTTCCTAACGTGTCAGGTTATGGTCTAGCCATCTTTTTCTCATTGTTCTTCCTCTCCTTCTTAGACTTAGTCTTCCCTCATACTTTGTGATCCTTAGGCATAGTGCAAAAGTTATGAGGAGGAAAAATCCCATTATCGGCCCCAAGCATAGTAAATACAATAGCCAGATAGATGTCTAGAATATGGCTGATTTTTTCCTGGACCCTGGATCAGAAGAGAAGCTGATAGTGGCAAGCAACGAGGAGTTGCTTAAATTAGACTTCTTGGGCCCCAGTTCTAAGAAACTTAAAAGGTCAAGATGAGGGGAAGAGGGAGAAAGGTTGATTCTTAAGTGGTTCCACGGTGACACTTTGGGATGATATAATAAGGGAGGAGGAGATAATATTCATTCTTGTTTTGGTTTTAGTCTTTCTTCTTTCTAGCATGTGGGGCCTTTATCCTGCCATGCCACCTTTTTGCCAGATAGACGTAGGTAGTTATGTCTGAAAACCTATACAAACCTGAAGAAAGCCATTTGTATCCCAGTCTTGCCTGTGCCAAGTTAAGCCTGTATCCTTGAGCAGGGCCTTCTCTTCCTTTCTCATTTTTAAAACGATGTGTAAGACCCGAGCTCAAAATAAACTGACTACCTTATTTCTTTCTTGTTTTTCCTTCTTATTAGGAATCTTACAAGGCTTCTTCAGTTTCTGAAACACAGCGTAAATGGAACAGCCCTACTGAACCCCTTGGTTTCCCTGGAGATGGTAACTACCAAGACCAGGATTATCGGACAGAGCAAGTGGAGGAGGAAGAAAAGGCCAGTAACATCATCATGCTGAGGATGCTGCCACAGGCAGCTACTGAAAATGATGTACGTGATGTTGGGGTTGTCCTAGGCCATGTGGGTCCTGTTAGGAGAGCTCATGCTAAGATGGGTGACTGTGAATTTCAAGGAGATCAGAGCTATTGCACATTAGATAAAGACTTCTCAAACTGTAAAATAGCATTATCAAAGAGAATGTTGGGAGGTGCTCTACCCAAGGGGCAAATGCTTCCTTTTGCCCAATTGCTCAACTTTTGGGAGCTCACAATAGTAAGGGAGTGGTGTGTGAGTAAATCTGGTGTTGAAGGATCAGGCACACAGCAGAATTTTGTTTTGGAGGATTAGTAGAGGAAGATGCTGGGGTTGGTGATTTTTTTTTTTATCTGACATACTTTATGACATACTAGTAGTCCTTTCATCTTGATTTTTCCTGGATAAATTTCTTAGTCTTTTACCATTACTTTTCTCCCTCAAATTTCTATTCTCTGTGGCTCCTAGGAATTATCTTTACATAGATGTGCTTTAATCATGTCTCCACTGTTCTCCATACATTGATAGCCAATTTCCAATTGTTGACAAAATGATCCTACTTTATCATTTAGTGTTTTGAAGATTCTACTCCTTGCTCTCCCACCCTATTTCAGTCTTGTTTTCACTTCTGCGCATCTCTCCTGACCTAAAATCAGTTCAATTAACAGAAGTTAAATATTCAAGGAGTAAAACTTCAAGGAGAAGTTATACTGGAAAAGAGCATTAGAAAATTGTGGAGATGAAGGAATGAGCAAAAGCTTGAAGGAGCAGCTGAACACTGAATAAAGAAAAGGATTCTGTGAGAAACAGATAAGGAGACACTATTTTGGGCATGGAATATGGTTGTGCAAATTCATTGAATGAGAGATGAGGAAAATTTTGAGATTGGGGGAAGTTAGTTGTCAGTTTGGGCTAGAATGTGAGGATTCTTATAGGAGTCAAAAAAAAGGGGAAATAAAACTGGAAATGGTGAGTGATAACATTAAATACATGGCCAATGGTACTTTTTTATCTGTCAACATTAAGGAACAGTTAAAGAATTTTAAGATGAGACTTGTGCCTTAAGAAGACGATGATTATTTTAGGATTTAAAAAATGTTTTTTGATGGCTGAAAGTATACCTGCAATGTAATGAAAAAAAACCATTAAATAAAAACACTAACTATGGTGAGTGATTTTGTAAGACAATGTTTAATTACATTATGTCCTCTTAGTCCCCTGACCATGCCAAAGGAAAAAAGATATATTATTTGTTCTTTAGCCAACTATTGATTTTTAAAATTGTAATTTGCAGTGTCATAATAAGTGATCTCTTTATTTTGTCCTATGTCTCTTCATATAAGAATAATATAGCCAAAAATAAAGTAGTGGCTATATGAGTAAACTTATAAAATGGACATGACTTAGTAACTTATTACATATAGAAAATGAGAAAAAGAGTGATAAAAATGACTCTGAACTCATCTAAGTTACTGATATTGGTATCCTTTGTAAATACAGAGAAATTTAGAGATGAGTCAGGTTTATTGGGGAAAGAGTAATCATTAGAGTTGAAGAGAAAAAATATTTTTTCTCAAACTTTGTCTCTTAAGTCCAGCTTTTCCTTTAAGGCCTAGTTTTTGTCTCCTTTTTTCCATGAAGCTTTCCTGATAACTACAGCCAGTTTTTCATTTTCTTTGTTGCCAAAGCCCTTTAAACCTATGTCATAAAGTCTAAGGTGTGGTTATGTTGTCCTGAATAGTATTACTAAGTTTTTACTGTGTGTGGCTCTTGTCTTCCTAGATAGATTGTCACCTATACTTTTTTTATCTTATTACTTTTTGTTTGGGGACATAGTAGATGATTCATACATACTTGTCAGACATCTCTTGTTCTCTTCTCTGAGACCCTGTTTTATCATTTTATCATTCTCTTTCACTGCTATTTCCACCTTCTGTTTCATGTATCTCACTTTCTGTCCCTTTCTCTGTAATCCTGCCCTGTCATCCACCACCCCTCTCTTTCCCTTTTTAGGATATAGACCTGCCACCCTTCTTTCCTGTTGCATCATTCCTCTTCCTATTATACTTAAATTCCTTTCCATTTATTTTCAGAAAACATTAAGAACTGATTATGTATAAGATTTTGTATTGTCAGTTGTAAAGAAAGAAACAATAGGGTAAAGAGCTGCAGGCCAGTAATCTCATTAAAAGAAGAGCCTTCAAGAGAAGCATCAACTGAAATTGGTCCTCTGCTCATTTAAGTTGTTTAGAGGATTCTCTTGCACCTCTTTATCCAATCCCTTCATTTTCCAGTAGAAATATTATGGTTCAGGAAAACTAAGTGACTCAGCAAAGATCACACAAAGGTCATCAAGGATGGGATTAGAACCCAGGTCTCAGTTCCAAGCTTATGCACTTTCAATATTATCATGCCTTCTACTAATTTAAAAAAAAAAATTAGGTTTTAGGTTGTACTAAATTGAATAGGAGGATGTGTAAATGTGATATATAAATATAAAATGATTTAACAGACTAAAGGTTATTGACTAACAAACAAAAAGTTTAAAATTAGTTTTAGAGGAGCAATGTTATGTAACAGATAAAGGGCTACACTTGGACCCAGGGAGACCTTAAAAAGCTATATGACTTTGGGCAAGCAACTAAATCTTTCTATGCTAATTTCCTTATCTGAAAAATGACAGGACTTCACATATGCATAAGAAGACATAGATATCAGTTGCTGCCACAAAATAGCATGCTAGACAGAAAAACAAATATGATGTTTAATATCCAGTTTTTAAAATATTTGTTTTTTAAAATTCAGTAAGTTCTTCTATGTCACTTCTATCCAGTGAATTTTTGTCATAACAAAGAAAAACGTTTAGACAAAACCTCTTCGTGAAGTCTGCTGTGGGGCCAAGAGTGGACATTATAATTATGTAATATTTATTTTTGATCAAGTATTCATTTACATTATGGTACATTTGTATATACACAAATATAATCTTCCTCATTCTATTGACCGCTATATCTATTCATATACATTTTCTTATATAAATTTGAATTCCTAATTTCTTATGCTTTTAAGTATTTTGACACCGTAGAAACTTTTACTGTGAATATAAGTATATATGGTGTTTCCTTCTAATTTCCTTAGATTATATGTCAAGTACAGGATCAAAGGGTATGAACATTTTTGGTTTGTTTTTTCCCCTGACTGCTTACTTCAAATTCCACAAACAGTATGTTATATTTTTCTTCTGAAGGCCTTCCGGAATTGACTGTTTCGATCTTTTGCTCTCTTTCCTAACTGGTGACTGTGAAGTGAAATCTAATTTCTCATAGGAGTGTCAGTTTTTCCTTTTGGTTGTTGATATTATAGAATTTGTTGTTTTGATTTTTATTGGTTTCTTTTTGTGGTCGTTCAGTTGTTTCATCATGTACACCTTTTCATGACCCTATTTTGGTTTGCTGTTTTTTTGTTTTTTTTGTTGTTGTTGTTGTTTTTTTTTTTTGGCAAAGATACTGGAGTGGTTTGCCATTTCCTTCTCAAGCTCTTTTTACAGATGAGGACATTGAGGCAAAGGGAGTTGAGTGACTTGCCCAGGATCCGTCAACTACTAAGTGCCTAAGGTCATATTTAAACTCAGGTCTTTTTGACTCCACTTATCTCTTGGGCAATGGTTCTACCATATTTTAGTGCATGTGTATTTTGGATATTAGAATTTTATTAGAGGTATTTGATACAAAGTATTTTTTTTCTGAGTTACCATCATTTCTTCTTGATTAGGCATGTGTGGGAAAAAAATGTGTCCCCAGGGGGTCTATATATAACTCAAATTTATTTAAGATTGTCTTCAGACTTTTAGCTATGCTATACAGTTCATTGTGATTAGAGAAGTCTTTTTTATGAGTACTGTTGGCATGTATGAGCAAAGCTAATAACAAGACAAAGCAGTATTAGACTAGAAGTCAAAGGTCTCTATTTTGGCCAGACAGAGTGGAAATATTGAGGATTGTGAATGTAAAAATCATTCATAAAGCAAGAAGGAAGAATAAGATCACTTTAGAAAGATGACTTATTCCTTCAACCCACTCCCTCTCCTATCTCTGTGCCTTTATACAGACTGTATACACCTCACATTGTCTTAGAATGTCTAGTTTCTTTCAAAGCTTGGCTCGAAGGTCACCTCCTAAATTAGGCCTCTATTGATCCCCACAGATAGTAATCCATACCTGTCAAATTTGTTTCTGTTTTTATATATTTGTATTTACTTTTCTTTATATTTAGTATTTTCTCCCAAAGCAATATAAGCTTCTTGAGTAAATGGATTGTTTTGTTTTTGTCTTTATATGCATGGGTCTAACACATAGTAGGCACTGAGTAGGTGCATGTTGAGTGAATTAATTAAAGAAGGGATTGACTAGAGACTAATTAGGAGCTTCTCAAAAGGTAAGAGGAATAAATAGGAGAAAAAATGTTTAGCATTTACAGTATGCAAAGCATTGCGCTAGGTCGTATCAATACAATTTGTCCCAGGTTTCAAAGAGCTCACATTCTAACAGGAAGAAACAACATGCCTAGGAGGTTTCAGCTACAAAGTTAGATGGAAAGGGCCTGGGGTCCTTAAAATACAGTGGCAAAGCAGATAGATGGTAATGCATCTTCTTTAATGTAATTTCTTTTGATGAAAAAAAAATCTATTTTTGATGTTGAACCATTTGAAAGTGCCAAAGACTTTGGTGGCAAGAAATTTCTTTTCTGAGTCTTTAGTAGCTGTTGCTGCTGAGGAGGCGGGGGCTGCAGCACCTACAGAGGCAATTGACAGGTCGAATCTTCACAAGTGTTGCTCCCCTGGACAATGGCTGTGGGGCCAGGTAGCAGGGTTGGTGGTGGGAGTGGGGAGTGAGGGAGGGTGTACAACTATTTCCAAAACCTTGGGGTTTACCTGCCTTCTGGTGGCAATTGGTTGGCAGCTGGTGGTGTTAATGGCAGGGATGGTGGGCCCCTTTTCCACTAGGGTTGTTTTCTTTGATTATGGCTTTGGGGCTTGGCCTGGAAGCAAGACCAGTGGTATGGGTACTGCAGTATTGTGCTCTGGGTCTGGCTACCTCCACTGAGTCCAGGGAGAAATGATGGCTAACACAAAGTCAGACTCTGGGTAATTGGGCTGTCCCAATATATAGAACATGTCTTCCTGTTTTTCTGTCCATTTGTTCAGAAATTACCCAGCTTACTGAGGTGTTCCTCAAGAGCTGGTCCTTCTAACACTGCCCCCTATCTTGTCTTCTTCGTAGATCCAAATACAACTTCAGGCTCATGGGATACAGGCTCAGGAAGTACGCCTGATGCGAAACAAATCATCCGGTAGGTTTTGTTTCCTTTACTTCTTCCCATTGTTCTTGGCAAATGTATTTCATTGCCCCTGTCTTCCTTCATCCTTCCTTAACTGTGCACACATCAGATGAATTGGGAGTAGTGGGGGATTTTTTCTCCCTTTTTTTGCTTTTCTTCCTTCCCATTCAGGAAGACAGTAAGAACATACCACTTACAGCAATAGGTGCTAAGTGCATTTAAAGATATTTTTTCATTTCATCTTGACAACCTCCCTCTGAGGTAGGTTCTTACTACTAAGTTGTCTAGATGAATCAAGGGGAAACCATAGATTTGGGCTGGCAACAAGTCTTAATAAACTATAGTACCAGAATGAGCTTCTCAGTCAGTTACCCTATAGATCCCAGGAAACAATTCCTCCTTTCCTGTCCTAGAGAAAACTTGAATATCTGAGATAACGGTCTCCCACTCATCTTTCATTGGTATCACCATGCTTCCATTCCTCTAACTTTATTCTGTTTCTACCAGTTTTGATGAACTGTCCTCTTGAATGGTTGCAACTTTTCAGTATTGTGTATGCACTTTGAGCCAGTTTTTTTTTTTTAACTTTTTCTCTTCTCTCTTACAGCCCTTTTTCCTGTCACTACTCACATAGGCACCACTTTAGTTGAGATCCTCATTTCTCACCTTTCCTTGCCTCAGGTTTCTCAAATTTTCTGCCTCCTTAACTTCCTTGTTTTTCTTTTATATTTGTTATGTGCTTATACATGTATGTCTCCCCTAAGCAAATGGGACTATTTCATTTTTCCCCCTTTTTTCTCTAACAGCTAGCACAACACTTGGGATACAGTTGGTATTTAAAATTCTTGATTGCTAGATAATTGATTATTGACTGGTCCATATCTAGTCCTCCCTCTTCCCTCTCCCTTATGTCCAAACCCCAATTTTAATGAAAGCAATATGAACAAAACTGTTGACTAACCTACTTTGTGTCTGAATGCTATCTCCAGGTCAGAGCCGGGGCTTCGCCTTCGTTGAATTTAATCATCTGCAGGATGCTACACGATGGATGGAAACCAATCAGGTTACTTTACTGAAATTGAACCTTCTTTCTTCATGTTATATTCTTAAGTACTTTTCTTGAGTTGCTCATAGTGTCTGACCTCTCTCCTTTACCCCTTTATTTCTGCGTCCCCTGTCAGACCCTTAGGTCAGTGTTTAGGGCTGTTGCCTCTCCTTTTTCATCCAAAATCAGTTGTTAGAATTGGATTAGTCTGGAGAGTAAGAAGTCAGAAGGAGTATCTCTAGTCCCATAGCTCTAACTCAAGCTATGATTCCTGGGTTATTGATAAAATAAGCTCAAGGCTGGGCCCAGACTATTTCCAAGAATTGTGAAGGACCTAAGCACATCCTTCAGCCCCTTAAATTGGCATCAATTTGTTAACTTCCCCAAGAGTGACTGGGAAAAACCATTAAAGTTGGGGAAGTGATAGTAACAATAAAGCCTATCCTAACTGCCTTTTCTTTATCTCTTCTCCTCTTAACCTTTCGAATTCTTCTTTCTTAATCTCAGGTGTAACCTCTGTAGCACAGGGAATCCTTTATGACTTGGGTGCACTAGCTTGGGGCTAGTATGGGTTAGACTGTATATGCTGATGCTTATAAGAGTCATTTGTATGCTCATATCTGTCTTGATACGGTCTCCCTTCTAGCTTCCCTATCTAATTCTTTTTGTCTTTCATTCAGATGGTGGATCACACTTTCCTTGTATGCCAAGGAGGTGTGTCAGATTGTTCCTCCAAGCCCAGGCTTTACTGTGACTAACTTCTTCCCACAGCATTCCCTCATCATCCTGGGTCAGAAAGTTTCCATGCACTACAGTGATCCCAAGCCTAAAATTAATGAGGATTGGCTTTGCCACAAGGTAAAAAGGAGCAGTAGAGGGATGAGCTTTGAGGCTTGTTATTAAGCGTCCTTGGGCCTCACAAAATATCAGACCTGGAAGGTACTTCAGAAGGCATCTAGTTCAGCCTGCATTTGCAAAAAATTCATTTTATAAGGATACCAACAAATAATTAACCATGCTTTCTATAAAGAGAGTAAAGGGAACCTGTGTAGGGGAACGAGTTATCACTCAAGGAAGCACTTTCGGGTAACTTTAAGTGAAATGAGGTTTTTGCTTAAAATTAAGACTAAATGTACCTCTATTTCACATGTTCCTAGTTCTGGCTCATGTGTCTGAACAGAACAATCCCTCCTCTCTAAGATTACTCTTTAAAACTTGAAGATAATTACAATATTCTCTTTTGATTCTTGTCTTCCTTCTCCAGCTCATTTTACAGTTGAGGAAATAGGGCTAAGTG
Organism: Phalanger gymnotis; assembly: GCA_028646595.1. NCBI lineage: Eukaryota > Metazoa > Chordata > Mammalia > Diprotodontia > Phalangeridae > Phalanger > Phalanger gymnotis. Next base: position 56,566,763 of record CM053628.1, on the reverse strand, counting down.
ACTTGCCCAGGATCACACAGCTAGTAAATAGTCTGAGGTTTTAAAGATTTAAGATGAGTCTTCCTAAAATCAGGCCCAGAGCTCTGTGCACTGCACCACCTAAGTGTATATATTTTGTATATAGTGTTTTCGAAGTCCCATTCTAATGCTAGGTATCATTATCATCATCAATATCAGTCATTATTAATATTTGGAAGGGACCAAGTAAATATTTAGAAAAGGAAGTATCACTTTAAGTGAAAGGAAGCTAGAGATGGTAAGAAGGAAACTATTCTAGACATGATAGTCTTGTAAAGATGTGACAGTATCTTTATAAGCCCTTCATAACCTTCCAGTTACTTGAGTACTCAATTTGGAAACTTACAAGGTTAGGTTTTTCTAGGTCAGAGAGAAGATGGAAATCTCTGCTACCACACTTAGTAGTTCTGATCTTGAGGTCAATTCCCCATTTAAAATTTTATTTTTATTTTTATTTTTATGTTCTTTGTAAAATATAATTTGAAGGGATCTTAGTGCCTGTCTTATCCAACCAGGACATGAAAAGAGTACCCACTGAAAAAGGTTATCAGGCTTCTGCTTTGTGTATAGGGAGGAAAGCAGTAAAAAGGATGGTTTGACCAGGGCAGGACTCTGGAAGACTTTGATGAGAAGTCAAAAACAGGACAAACAAATATGCCCACTCAAGCAAAACTAATTCTCACATTGTCATTGTCCAAAAATGTATGTCTCATTTCATTCTGTATAGCACTATTTCAGTTTCATAAATTAGGCAGGGAGGAATTATTGCTGTTCGGTAAACTCTTTTCACCCAGTTCATTTTCTTTATATCTCACTCCTTGTTGGGTGTATCTTTCCTTTATAGTGTGGAGTCCAAAACTTCAAACGCCGGGAAAAATGTTTCAAATGTGGTGTGCCCAAGTTAGGTGAGCTTCTAGGCAAAGAGTGATTCTTTGGGGGTTTAAAGGATTGAGAGTGGTAACAACCATGGGAGCTTGTTTATTATACTTCTTCCAGTAATTTCTTCATTCTTTCCTTCCTCTTTCCATCTCTCCCTCCTTTCCTTTCTTTTTTTCTGTTTTCTCCTCCCAGAAGCTGAACAGAAGCTACCAGTAGGCATACAGCTGGACCAGAAGCTAATGCCTCTGGGTGGCCGAGAGCTGAGCCAAGGCCTGCTACCTCTACCACAATCATACCAGACCCAGAGTATACTCACCTCTCAAGTTCTGGCTCAGGGCTCTGAGCCCAATTCTGAGAATGCTAATGACAGTGAGTGAAGCCTCTGTGGAGGGAATTCCATGTGAAAAAGAAGATATTTGGGGGGATAAACCTAGCCACAGCTGGTTTCCTTCCTTCTGATGACACTACCTTTATTTTCCATAGCCATTATCTTACACAACCTGAATCCTCACAGCACTATGGATTCAATCCTGGGGGCTCTGGCACCCTATGCTGTACTGTCTTCTTCCAATGTCCGAGTCATCAAAGATAAACAGACACAGCTGAATCGAGGCTTTGCCTTCATCCAGTTATCCACCATCGTGGTGAGAGCGGCACAGGGGGAGGCCAGGCCTGATGACTACAGGCCTTGGCCTCCCAGGGTGGTGGGCCCTCTTTCTATCTTTCTCGTTTTTTTTGTTCCATTCCATAATGCTTAGCATGAGGCTTTCCTTCAGACCTTACCCTTCTTTTTATCCTTCTTTTCTCTAAAGGAGGCTGCTCAGCTTCTTCAGATTCTCCAGGCTCTGCACCCGCCCCTCACTATTGATGGCAAGACAATTAATGTGGAATTTGCTAAAGGTTCCAAGAGGTAATAACTATCATTGTTTTTTTTTCCTCCATCCATCTTTTTTCTCACAGTCTCTGTTATACACATCCCCTTTCTTTTTTCAGAGATGTATCCGCCAATGAGGGAAACCGTATTAATGCTGCTTCTGTGGCCAGTACAGCAATTGCCGCTGCTCAGTGGGCAATCTCACAGGTACAAGGCCTGAACCTTCTGTGCCCCAGCAGAGGTTCATCCCTTTCCCATCTCCAGGTAGATCCCTTGGCCTCTGGAAATGTTAACATATACCTTAATGACCCTTTTTGCTTGATGACACCAAAGTCATCTTCTCCATACCTACCCATGGGAAAGATTTGGAAATCATGAGTGATATTCTTGGCACGCATCTTTGTTTAAATGATAGGTGTTGTAAGAGCAGGCTTCACAATTTTTCCCTCCCTATGTATGGCCAAGGTTAAGCTAGTTCGTTCCAGCCCTGGGGTGTACCCAAAAATTAGTATGGAGGCAATATGTATGGTAGAAAAAAATGTGGAACTGAGTCAAAATTCTGTTCTTGACACTGTGTAACTCTGGGCAGGTAATTTATCCTCTTAGTGATTCAGTTTCCTTCTAATAGGCTTCTGTGTTATTCTTAAGTCTTGAAATTATATATTTGTAAGCAATTATTATATGGAATCTTTGTTCCATCTTTCCTCTTCCTGTGGTTTTGTGATATCTGGTGGTGCCTTGGAAGGTTCCCACCTTTCTTATTTGTTCCCTACCTTGCTTTCCCTCTTTTTCTTCCATTTTTTTTCACCTTTTAATATGAGTTTCTTTTCTTGCTTAATTGTAAACTGATATTAATAGTGTGGATTTTGTGGAAATAATATGGGATTTGCTAAAGGTTCCAACAGGTAATAACTATTGTTTGTTTTTCCTCCATCCATTTTTTCTCTTACAGCCTCTGTTATACACATCCCCTTTCTTTTTTCAGAGACGTATCCACCAATGAGGGAAACCTTATCAATGCTGCTTCTGTGGCCAGTACAGCAATTGCTGCTGCCCAGTGGGCATATCATTTCTTCATGTATCTGAATTCCTTGCCACCCACCTGGCAACATTTTTATCATGGTCAATTTGTTGAAATCATAGACATGTTTTGATTTTCATTTTTTCTTAGTGATTTGAAATAGTTTTTCATATGATTATTAATAATTTGCAAATTATTTTTAAAAATTTGTTGGTTTGCAGCCTTTAATCATTTATTTTAGGGGAATGGGTTCTATTGACATGTTTATATCAATTCCCTAAAGATACTAGAAACTATTTTTTCCATTCTACAGTTTTACTTGCTCTTTAACATTAAAAATTATGAACTTAACAAACATCAACTAGTGAACATTTTTAATGTACAAAAAATTAAAAGAGGATTGCATATATTTTTAAAAATGTGTGTATACATACATATATATATATATACATATATAAAATTTAAAACTATAGTACTGAAACTCTCCAAGGTGACATAGTTATTAAATCTCTTCTCATATCAGGTCTAGTGATCTATATACTGCACCATTTAGCTGCTCCTAAAAAGTATGTTGTGGCTAAGTTTATTACATGTCTTTGGAAGAAGGGAGGTCTGGGCATGGAGTCAAGTAGACCTGAGTTCAAATCTGGCCTCAAACGTTAGCTGTGTTACCTTGGGCAAGTCACTGAACCATGTTTGCCTCAGTTTCCTCATTTGTAAAATGAGCTGGAGAAGGAAATGTCAAACTGCTTCAGAAGTTGTGCCAAGAAAACCCCAAATAGAGTCACAGAATCAGACATGACTGAAGTGACTAAACAGCAACAAAAATTCCATGTCTCTGTATGTATTTTGAATGCAATTTATCTTAGTATCGTTTCTTTCAGACTTTTGATAGTATTGTATAGAAAGTCTGCTGAATTTTGTGGATTAACTGTTCTGAGACCTTACTGCAATTAATAGAAATAACAGTGTAGAGAATAGTCTGTTGGTCCTGAAATCAGGAATATGCGGCTTCAAATAGAGATACTTTTAGCATTTTCTTATTGATTTTCATATTGACTTACCCTTTTTCCTTTAAATTTTAAAAAATATTTTAACATTTCTTTAAAATTTTGAGTTCTAAAGTCTTTCCCTCTTGTCACCCAATCCTCAACCAGTAAGAAGGCAAGCAGTATTATATTAGTTATACCTGAAAAACATATTTCCATATTTGCTTACTCTTTATAGCAAGGGGCTTCTTTTCAGGTATGTAGTCATACCTTTATGCTTATTATTTTTTTTCCTCACAATTCCACAGACATCCCAGGGAGGGCAGAGAAACTGGATGGCTTCAAAGGAGCCAGTGGCCAACTACAGCTACTATCAGCATGATGAAAGCTATTGTGGCCCAAGAAGTGAAGCTACTCTTTACCTTAAAAGTGCCAAGACTGTGGGTGTAGCAGGTAGCAAAGGGGATCTGGCTGGAGTAGGTAAGCAATTTTTGTGAAACTAGGCTTTGGTCAGGGGAAGGAGTATAATCCATTAGCTCTAATCCATGTGATCTTTTTTCTCAGGCTCTGAGACTTCCTTGGAGCCTGGCATACCTTGTGTAGACTCCATGCCACTCATCCACACCTCCGACCAGGCCCAACCTAGTGTTTATCAGCAGTCAGTTACTGAGGTGGGCAGTGCCCAAGGCACAGTGACTAATAGCCAGGTGAGATGGTGTCAAGGGAAGGGGATAGAGGCATCTCACTTGAAGGGACATAACACCGTCCTGTCTATCTTCCCGTCTCTAGGCGCATTCATACACAATTATGTCCCCTACCATTTTGAAGACAGAGCTTCAGAGCTCAGCTCACCTTAACTCTGCGTCATCAGCTGCCACCATCCTCTCTGTTCAGGATTCTTATGGCCAGTACCGTGAGTTCCTGTGGGGGCTAGGATATAATCTCTGTTTTATCACCATTCGGTTAACTTAAACAAGTTATTAAACCATCATTTCTTTATTATACCACCATAATTATTTATTATTAACTTAAGTTATTAAGTTAGTGGTTTACTACCTGTGGTACATCATTTTCCCTTACCTTCTCCTGTAGGCCTAAGGTCTGCTGGGGAAAGGATCCTACAACTATTCTTTGCCTGCTCTTTCTACAGCTGTCCCAGATGTTTCCACCTACCAATATGATGAGACTTCAGGCTACTATTATGATCCTCAGACTGGACTCTACTATGATGCCAACTCTCAGGTGAAGAATTAACTTGATCTGGGTACTTTATCTGGTTGTATTGTTTTGACCTGAGAACTCAGTGTGAACTCATATTTTGCTTTCTTATTGCTAGTACTATTACAATGCCCAAAGTCAGCAGTATATGTACTGGGATGGACAACGACACACTTATATGCCTGCTGTAGAGCAGGCAGCTGGTGGGCAAAAGGATGCAGGCATCATCTTGAAAGAAGTCAAAGAGAAGAAGGAGAAGCATAAGACCAAGACAGCACAGCAGGTGAATTCCCTTCATTAGCATGTTGAGAATGAATGGATGGACAATTCATTGTTCAACTGAATGAAATATACAAATGAAAATAAGAATGAACAATAACAGATAGAAGAACTAATGAATGAATGAATTGGATGAACAGTTTAATAATTGATAGAGGCAATGTGATATAATGGCCAGAGAATCTGGAAGAACTGGTTTCCAATTCCTCCTGTCACACATACTTGGCTGTATGACCTTGGGCAAAGGAAGTTACCACCTTTTTCTAGAGATCTCAGTGAAAACACAGGTCCCAGTCTTACACCCCATTCTCATTGATGTTAATGTTATTTTCCCCAATAGAATGAAACCTGTTTAAGGTTTGATTTGCCTTTGTTTCTCCAGTGTCTATGCTTACTCCTAGTAAGTGCTTAGTTAATGTTTCTTGCATGAGTAGATGAAGGCACAGATAGATGGACAAATTGATGAATAGAAAAGATTAATGCTCTATATTTGACATAGTGTCTGGCACAGAGTAGGCACTTAATAAATGCTTATTGACCAACTGACAAATAAATTGAAAAAATAAAACATTCTGACCTAAAACTTTGGAGCCAGGCAGTCTCTTTGGCTTGACAGCTTGACAGCTCTTTCCTCTCCTCTCTATCAGATTGCTAAGGATATGGAACGTTGGGCCCGCAGCCTCAATAAGCAGAAGGAAAACTTCAAAAATAGCTTCAAGCCCGTTAGTGCTCTGCGGGAGGATGAGCGGCGTGAGTCAGCTACAGCTGATGCTGGTTATGCCATCCTTGAGAAGAAGGTGCCTTTTTCTGTCTTTCTCTATTTGCCTTTTAAAACCTCCTGTGACTTATTGTTTTGTTATTCTCGTACTCTATCTTTACTTCTGTTTGCTGCCTAAGACTAAACTGTGTCTTTTACTTCTTTTAGGGGGCACTGGCCGAGAGGCAGCATGCCACCATGAACCTCCTAAAACTTACCAGTGATGAGCGCCTGGTGAGTTCCTGGGTTTTTAGGTCTCAATATTCAGTAATATGATTTTTTCCTCTCTCTCTGTAGCTATTCTTACTCTTGTTCTTACTTTATAGAGTCCACAACGAGGTCTAGTAGCTGCATACAGTGGGGAAAGTGACAGTGAGGAGGAGCTTGAGCGGAGTGCTGAAAAGGAGGAGAAACTCACAGATTGGCAGAAGCTGGCTTGCCTTCTTTGCCGACGCCAGTTCCCTAGTAAGGAGGCCCTAATCCGCCATCAGCAACTTTCTGGACTACATAAGGTACGGAAGATGATAAATGTAAGATAAATGGGAATAGCTAGATCTAAGACATGGCTACATCATGGACCTCATGCCGTTATATTCCTCTTCTCCTAGCAAAACCTAGAGATTCATCGACGTACCCACCTGTCTGAAAATGAACTAGAGGCATTGGAGAAAAATGAAATGGAGGTTAGACTCTTTCCATTGTCATATTGTCTTTTCCATCTTTATTCTCTCTTTTTGCTTTTATGTCCACTGGTAACTTCTTCTTTCTTATCTCCAGATGAAATATCGAGACCGAGCAGCAGAACGTCGAGAAAAGTATGGCATTCCTGAGCCTCCACAGCCCAAAAAGAGGAAATTTGGAACCTTAGCTGCCACTTCTTTGTGAGTGGTGGTGTTGAAACAGGGGCTGGATCAGGTAGATTCAAGGTTTAACCACTCACCTTTTTTTTTTTCTTTTCTCTTTCTCCTTTTCTTCTACATCCAATGTTGCAGGGGCCTTGAACAATCAGCTCAGGATGGACTGAGTAGCTATAGCATTGGTAGTCGCGTGCTGCAAGCCATGGGATGGAAAGAAGGCAGTGGGCTAGGCCGTAAGAAACAGGGCATCACCACCCCCATTAAGGTGAGGCCTTTTTTCTTCCTTTATCTTGCCTCTTTTCCTTTCCCCTTCGTTTTATTACTAGTGAACCTTGAACCTTCTGACTGAGCATCTCTTTTTCTTCTATCTTCTCAGGCCCAGACAAGGGTGAGGGGTTCTGGTCTAGGTTCTCGGGGCAGCTCCTACAACATCACCTCATCTGAATCATACAAGGGGACTCTGCACAAGACCATGCTGACCCACTTCAGTGAGGCTGAGTGAGCCCCACCTAGCACCTCCCCAACCTCATTGTCCTCCTCTTTTGGGACAACCATGGTTTGGGGAGCAAATGGCAGAAGATGGCAAGGAAAGATTTGGACTCTGCCATTGTTAACAACCACCCCTGTTCTCACACAAGGAGGCCAATTTTAGTTTGCATCTTTTGTTGGGAAGTTATGGCCTCCCATTTTGCCTGTGTGCCCTGTTAATTTTCTAATAAAACCACAAAAGTCATGAATGATCTTTGGACTCCTGAGTTTGATTGGATCTGAGAATGGCCTGAGGTATTGCTGTAATAATCTGGGTGTCACTTAATAGAAGATCTGGGTCATTGCTTCCCTATGGATTTCTGAATGTGCAAAATGTTACCCAGGAAAGCTATAGGAGAAAGCCTGAGCCTTTAGCTGTGAGAGCTCTTGGCTCTCTTTTTCATATAGGCTTAACCGTTATACCCCTTGTTAGGAAAAATTAGGATGTGGCACCTTCACCAGCTTCCCCAGTGAATTGATACTTAGATTTAAACTTAACCTAGCCCCGGTTTCCTCAGGTTTTTATTTTTCCCTGGTAGAATTGTGGGTCCCAAACACTATGTCAAGTTGAAATCTTATCTCCTGTATGTAGCCTTGTCATTCTAAATTTGCCTAGCCCAATTTGCTGCACTCTTTTCTGTATCTGTTCCTGTGCATTTGCCTGTAACCACTGTGTTCCTGAGTTCATTAAACCATATTTTCTTTTGACTAAAAATCTAACTGATAGGAGTCAGTTCTACATGACTTTAACATACATAATTGATATTAGAGATATATAAGAAACTCCAAAAGCAGAGATAGTATTCCTTCTATCCCCTCAAATTAGAATTCTACCCATGTTGCCTTAGAAGTTCATAAACTCCTATTTCTTAGAATGGATGGTACCTGCCTACAATCTAGAGGCAGAGTACACTAGAAAGTCCTAGGAAACTGAACTGAAAAAGAATTAAGGGTTAGGATTAGGGTTAGCTCGCAATGTCGCATGAAATAATATTTGCAGGGAGCTTGAAAGAAGGAAAAGTTCATAATGTTAAAATACAAAACAGTCATTAATAGTTTCATTCCTTGTTTTCCTAAGCACTAAAAAACTTCCACTGATCATCTTCTTAACCTTACATGCAAAAGAATGTTCTTTTGCTATTGGTCAATCACTTCAGGTGAGTTGGGAGGCAAAGATTTCTTTTGAATCATGATTACTAGTGGTTATTGCATTTTACATGTAATTCCTTTCCACAAGAAAAGCTTGCTGAATTGGGACTTTTTGGTAATGCACAAACTTCTTCCAAACAATTGTATGAGGTCCTGTTTCTGGCCACTTGTTGCCCTCAGCAAGAAACGACAATAATCAAATATTTTTTTTTTTTGAAATTTTTGTCTTGAGGATAGTTGGAGGCCTCAAACAACTTACAATCTAATGGGAAAAAAAACAAAATGCAAAAGAGATCTTAAAAGGGTGAGTTTGGGGCTGGAGGAAAGATAAATGTAATAGCTTAAATATGTAGGTTTTGAAGTCTCAGAAAATCAGAAGCACGGATAGATGGGAGCAGTCAGTAAATAAACACTTATTGAGGTCCTACTTAAGGCAAAAAGAAAAGAAAATGGCAAACAATGAGATGAATAGTATCACAGAAATGACAAACACGAACAGACTTCAAGACATAATAGAGGATAGAAGGGTCTGGTGTTCTATGGTGACTGACTTGATGCCTGAACTTTCACACTGGAAGCCAGGAAATCTGTAAGATGGAGATGAAACGGACAGTATTCAGTTCGATAGAATACTTAGGTGTTGTTTGTGGCTCAACTCTCATGTCTCCAACCCCTCATTTCCACGAATTTATTACAAATCACTCTTTGAGTGGCAATTACAAGGAGTAATAATAAAGGAAAAATATGATTAATTCTTTTCAGGAAAAAAAAGCAGATTACTAGCGCCCTGTTTCCTAAGCTTCCTAATATCTCTACAACCTCTTCTTCCCAGGCTCTGGAAAAGAGTATAAAAACTAATGTTAAATACCTAATCAGTGTCGGAGTGGCACACTTGCCCCACCGCTGGCAATTTCATACCCCCAATCCTGATATTCGGAATTTAGCTTATGAGAAACAAATCAGTAAGTTTAAGCAGAGAGTTTGAAGTTGTCACTTGCTAACCCTAGCTCCTTAAAGATAACTTTTCTATGACTGTTAGCAGCAACCCTATCCTAAATCTCTAATGTAACATACCTACAAATGTATTTATATATGTACAGAAACATATACATAAAAATGTACACACAATGTACACATACATTATTGAGCCAGGAAGGCCAGTGACCTTTCATGTGTTCCCCAATTGATTCTACCAATCAGCATTGGTATTTTCACATTGCTTAGTATTAGATTTAATGAAGTTATCTCTGCCATTAGCCAATGACTTAGCCATACTGCATCTCAGTACTCCCAAATTCAAGAGCTTCCCCAATCTTTCCCTTTCAGGTTGAATTGAAACCTTTCTAAAGGATAACAAAATCCCATTTGAAAAACAAATATTTAGCATCTCCTTATTTCTTAAAAAAATTCAAACATTTAAGATCAACCTTTGAAATTTTGAAAATAAAATAATAGCATCTTAAAATATTTTTAAAAATTTTCTGTTTCAAGAAACAATTTGTAAATATTTTCACTTGTAAAATGGCAAGGGCAACCATGATATTTCAAAGATTTATAGTCAAGATTTACTTGCTTAGGCTTTAAAAAAAATATTCTTTTGAAGATGAAATAAACTGACTCAACAATGCAGGTTAACTTAAATCATTAAAGCTTTTAAACGTTTTCCTCCTATTAAATAAATTTTAGATCTATATAATTAAAAGCAATCTATATATCTTATGCAATTAGAAAGAAAAAAGACCCAAAAAACGAACAATTAACTTTATTCGTCATGAAATACTTGCAGGATTACATAATTTTTTCAGCAATGAGCATCTTCTTTTGAAAAAAATTGTTTTAGCTTTGGTATCCTGCATATTCATTACCCTTAGGAGCCCCTTTGGTAGATGGAACATTGCTTGAAGAACAATTGCAGTTAGGGCAATGGTGATGATGGGAAGATCTAGACATTGAAATAGCTGATGCAGCAGCTATCATAGGCATTGAGAACCATGGGTTACAAAATGGCAGCAGGCTAGCTAAGTGAGCCTGCATGGCTGGTAAATCAGGATACATTGCTGGAAAAGTAGGAAGTCCCATCATAGGCCCAAAAGAACTATTTTGAACAGGAGGTATAACTCTGTAGAGAGAAGTGGCAGATGTAGTTGTAGTGGAATCTATGTCATGAGTATTCACTTGAGTGTGGGTGCTATGTTGGGGTAGATGAAAAGGAGTCAGCTGGTTTAGCCTAGCATTTTGACCTGCAGCAGTATGTTCTGATGGTCTCACAGAAGCAGCTGGTGGGGTAGAAAAACCACTTCTGACTCGGGTAGTTGTACTAGTAAGTTTCTTACTAGTGGCAAGCTTTCTCAGCATAGATTTTTGCACATTTGAATTTGTAGATGTAGAAAATACATTCTTTCCACTAGACTCAGCAATTAAGTCAGGTTTCTGACTATCTAAATTTCCCCCTACTTTCAGACAACTCTTACTGAAATCTTGATCTAATGAGAAAGGAACTGGAGATGCATTTTTAATGCCCACTCTTCTCTTCATCCTTACGAGAAGGTGAGGGTAGCCTCTTTTAAAATTAGGATTATGGTAGAACTGTAACTAAAAAGAAAGAAAAAAAGTCATTTACACATTTATAAATCAAATCATGACTTAATTTACAACAAAAATCTAGCTAGCATTTTGACTAATTTTCAAAAATAAAATTATCTTCAAAATAAAATATAACTTTTTAAAAATTCAATTTGAGATTATATTCACTCCAAAATGAATTTTTGAATTGCTAATATATTTTCAGATTTGTAAACAGTAAAAGTGACAAAAAAATTGACAAACTATTGAGTCACCAAAGGTGTAATTAAAATACTTTAATATACCAGGCATGAAATTTCTATTATTATAATAAATTACATATACCTAAAAATTATTATTTCCTGGTTAGTGGGTTAGGCTGTTTAAAAACACCTAATTCTTTTCCCACAAACAAAAAAAAATTTGAAATTGTATATAATATTACAGGAATTAATTACATATTAACAGTAAGCATAAGAACTTCTGAAAAGAGTTTAAGAACAAGAATTTTCTTAATTTTACTTGATAATTACATAATTTTTAAAATCTTAGTTTTTTTTTTACAATTTACAAAAGTGGCAAATTAAAATTATGAAGATTATTTTTAGTTACCTTGCTTAAAACAGATACTTCTTTTTCTTCTGCCAAAAAATCAGCAAGGGAAGCAGATCTTTGAAAATCCTGTCTCATTTTACTAAAGCCATAAAGATTAAGCTGTCGAATGAAGCTTTTCATACAGTCTGTTTCAAATATTCTAAAAGGGCCTTTTCTCTCTAAAACTTCTTTTTTAAAGAGTTCTTCATCAATCACTACACAAGTCCCATCACTATCCCACCAAATTGACTTAAATTGTTCACTTTCGACTATTTTCCAAAGCTTTTTTGGAAAGGTGAGAGAGAGAAAATCATTGTCTTCTACTAAGCCTACATCACACAATGTGAAGCGTGGTCTTTTTATCAAAGGTCTCTCAGTTAAAGCCTGAAAAGCATTTTCTTCAATCAGAGACCTCAAATCAGAGTCACCAGCTGATGTCTGCTCACACACTGGAGTAGATGAAGATAATATTGAACTAATGCACATTTCTGAGCCAATAGTTCCATTTTGAGGAGAGTGATCTTGAGCTTCTGTTAAAGAAAGTTCCATTTCAAATCCTTCTATTTTTTTCTGATTACTTTTCTCAGCCATTATAAGTAATCAGTGTTCATGTTTAACCACCTGCCACTTAACATCAAGTAGGTTCAACTGACACTTACAGTGAACTTGAATGAAATAGTTCTAGAACAACATAATGGTACTCTAGTTACATAGCTATGACATCACAAAATGACTGGTTGCCTAGGAAATGATTCAACAATAACCAGTGCAAATAAACTACTAGATGGGAAATTATATGTTTTACTTTATTTAAGCACAAAACAAAATATATGTAAATAAATATTGTGTATTTTGTTTAATAAGTGATTTTAAAGAGAATTTTAAATCTAATGTCCCCCTTTTAATATATTAATTATTTTTCCCAATTAAAGAGTATTTTAAATACAAAAAATCTCTAATAATAGTCCAGTAAAATTCTCACCAACAGAATATTCTTAGCATGAAAGACAGAAAAGAAATCTGCTCATAGCCTCTTTGAATATCTTATTACCACTAACTTTCTGTCTAGGCTTCTCTCCTTGTGTGATGTTTCTTATTAGAACTTAGAATGATTTTCCATACTGCAAACATCAAAGAAGGAACAACTCTCGCTAAGGAGATTATCAACCCTGTCACCACCAATATTAACTGCCAACCAGACAGACAGGAACTGTCACCTCACAGACAATGTGGGTCTTGGACAGCTGAGAAAAGGAAGATTGAAGGATCTTTTGCTATCATGGGGTGCCAGCCCTAAGTGTACTAACCGGACGCTATTGTTGCTGTGGGCATTCCCGGTAAGGGCAGTATCAGAGGGGAGGGCACCCCTGCTGACTGTGGACATTTGCAGGAGAATGGAGTCCCTGGTTTCAGTTTCAGGGCATACGGGAGAGAAGAAGTTTATAGGCAAGGGAAGGAACAGGAGAGTTTGCCATGACAAAATGGCTAGGGGCACTTTCCATGGCTTGTGGGCAAGTGTCCAAGGTCAGGCCCCCAGACAGTTATTAGAAAAATCTGAAGCCTGAAGTATAGCACACATCCCCATCCCTCAGGACTAGAACCTGATTATAATAGTAAACTGCTAAAAATAAATAAATAATGAGTAAGCAAAGGAGAAAAAAGCAACAATTGATTGCTACTACGAGGATAGAGAGGATCTGTGTTCATACTCAGAAGATAACAAAGTTTAAAAAAACCATTTCTACTTCAAAGAAAAATGTCAAATAGTTATAACCTCAAAAAGATTTCTTAGAAGCTCTTAAATTGACTTTAAAAATCAAATGAGAAAGGCTAGTAGTAGAATTGGGTGCAATTAAGAGGCAATGAATAAAAGTAAAGTGGAAGCATAAGAAAAGAAGAGAAGAAAAAAATTTAAAAAACCATACACATTTTGTCTGTTGTGTAACAGAGTCAAATTCATAGTGATTACATTATTTTCCAAATAAACACACAAAATACAAGTTATAATCTATCAGCAGTCAAGTCCGACAATAGGTCTTAACAAGCATGTCATACATTGGCCGGAAGTCCAATATGCATTGGCAGGAATTTGTGTGCATAATGACTTGTTTACAATATAATACCATATAGTTACATGATGTGATACGAAGTCATCAAATTTCAATGCAAGAAAAACCACAAATTTATAATAAATTATTAAATTTGAAATGCATCATTTCCAAAAAATTCTGTTTTTTGGAAATGAAACAAATTCCTATATGTATGTATAAACATACATACATACACATACATATACATACATACATACAACATCTATACGTGTGTATATATATGTATATGTATATAAGAGGGTTAAAGAAAATAGATTTCCAGGAAGGGTGCAGAGTAATTTTTTTAAAAAGGAGCAGTAGGCCAAATAAGTTTGGGAACCTCTATTCTATGTTAAAAGACCAAAGTTCTTAGAAAATTGTATTTTCTAAAGGATTCAGGTTTGCAACCAAGAATAACTTACCCAGCAAAGCTAAGTATATAATCTTGAATGAAAAGAAGTGGATATTTAATGAACTGGAAGACTTTCAAGTATTTATGACAAAAAAGTTCAGATCATAATGGAAAATTTGACACAGAAGAAACATAAGGAAAACAATTGTAATGGATTCACTTAGGACAAATAATTTGCTTCCTGTATGGGAAAATGCTATCTGTATTACTAAGGCTGTTATCATTACTTGGGGAGTTTAAAAGAGCATACACAAATAGAAAGCTTGGGGGATTGAGTTGAGTATGATGGTGTGTTGGTAAGCAAAACTAAGCAGCTTATAAACAATATTCAATTTTTCAATTCAGCTTATAAACAAAATTCAATAAGGGGTATAAATATAGATTAAAAATTAATTGGAGACTAAACAACTTAAGCACTTAGCACTTTGTTCAACTTAGTTCAGTGCCTTTGAAGAGTTAGGCTTTTGTTTTTGTTGAGTAATTCAGTGTATTTCATTGAGTCTTACCAAGTGCTAAGCCCCAGGCCCAAATCCCTATTAGGTGTAAAACCTATGTGGGTGTGGATTGGCAACTAAGGTGGGTACCAAGGTGGGGTAACTCCAGGGAGGGACTAGTTTACATGTCTGGGACAGCAGAGGCTTTTAGACCACATGAGTTTAAGTCTGCCTCTTTGTGATGATTCTAGGTCATGTGGGTGAGTCTCATGTGTGACTCACCCTTGACGCTGACAAAGATATAAAAACCAGGGCCCCCTCTTCCTTGGAGCTATTTGCCGCAGCAGTGGTGGTGGGCGTGACTCTGGGCCAGCCCTTGTTCTGAGCTCCCGGGTTGAACCTAGATGTTGGTAACTATGAATTGTATTGGGTCTGTCTGTTGATGTTTGTAATTTGTTTGTATTTTGCTCTGAAGTTCAGTGTGCTGACTTTTCCCCCTGAACTAAGTGAATGATATTTGTGTGATGAATTAAAGTAAGCTTGCCAACCCCTTAACCTTGCTTTCCTTATTAAGGCAGATCAAAAGAACCTGTGCTTTGGCAGGTGCTGGCAGCTTTCTGGGTGCTGGTTGTTGGTGGATCTTGCACCCTCACAGAAGCTGCTAGCCAGATTGTGGAAACAGATGGGATAATTCTAAAAAATAAAATTGGTTAGGGTGAGGTAAAATGGAGCGATTCACTCCTACAAATGATATGTGAATGGAAGAACTGTTACAATTGAAGCATGTGGGACTGGTAGTGCTATATTGTTCTCACCATAACTGGGTTTAAGGAGGAATATAATGCATAACTAGAAAAATTTAAGTGTTCTAACTTTAGAAAGAGATAGGAAGGTGAGGGGATAGCATAAGGAAGGGAGTTTTAGAAGGGTGAATAGATGAAAATGTAGGAGAGTGGTGGAGGGAATGAGGAAGAGATTCTGTAAAAGGGTGTGGATTAGGGAGGTAATAATTAGAAGTAAATCAGATGAATGAGGAAGGATACAGTGAATAAAGAGGATGAGAAGGATAATAGAGAGGAAAAATAACATGGACAAAATATACAACCAGTAATTATAACTTCCAATGTGAATGAGATGAACTCATACATAAAACAGAAATAGCAGAATGTTTTAAAAATTGGAATCCAACACTATATTGTTTATAAGAAACACACTTAATGAGTAATACTGAGTTAAAATAAAGGGCTGGAGTAGAATGTATTATGCTTCAGCTAAAGTAAAAAAAAAAGCAGCGGTAGCAATTATGATCTTAAAATTAAAGCTAAAATAGATTGAATTAAAAGAGATAAAGAGGAAAGTACATTATGAAAAAAGGTAGAAAAATGAAACAATATGAAAGTAATATTAAACTTATATGCAACAAATGCTATAGCATTTACATTTTAAGGGAAAAGTTAAATAAATTACAGGTGGAAACAGAAAGTAATACTATAATAGTGGAGGACTTTAACCTTCCATTCTCAGAATTAGATAAATCAACTGAAAAATAAGTGAGAAAGAAGTTAAGGAGGAGAATAGAATCTTAGACAAACCAGACATCTAGAGAGTATTAAATGAGAATAGGAAAGAATACACAGTGGTATATGTTACCTTTACAAAAACTGACCACATATTAAGGCAAAAAAACTTCATAGTTTTGCAGAAAAGCAGAAATATTAAATGCATCCTTTTCAGATCATAATACAATAAAATTCAGTAAGGTGTATAAATATAGATTAAAAATTAATTGGAGACTAAACAGCTTAATTTTAAAGAATGAGTGGGTTGCAGAGCAAATCATAGAACCAATCAATAATTTCACTGAAGAGAATGACAATTATGAGACAGCATATCAAAATCTATGGGATGCAGTAAAATCAGTAATCAAAGGACAGTTCATTTATCTAAATGCTTACATTAGTAAAATAGAGAAAAAGCAGAACAATGAAATGGGTATGCAATTTTTTAAACAATTAGGAAAAGAACAAATTTTAAACCCCCAATTATACACCAAATTGGAAATTTCAAAAATTATAGGTGAGATAAATAAAGTTGAGTTTAAGAAAATTGTTTAATTAACAAACAAAACTAGGAATTGGTATTGTAAGAAACTAGTAAACCATTGATTAATATGATTTTTAAAAAGAGAAGAAAACCAAACACTAGTATGAAAAATGAAAAAGGTAAATATATCAAATATATCACTAATGAAGATGAATTAAAATCAATCATAAGGAATTATTTTGCCCAATTATATGCTAACAAATTTAACAATTTAAGTGAAGTAGAATAATATTTACAAAAAAATTATCTAGATCAGCAGAAGAGGAAATAGATAGACTTATTTTAGAAAAAGAAACTGAATAGGCCATAAATGAACTTTCTAAGAAAAAAGCATTAGGACTAGGTGAATTTGCAAGTGAATTCTACCAAACATTTAAAGAACAAATAATTTCAAAATTAGATAAATTATTAGGAATAATAGGCAGAGTCCTACAAAATTCTTTTTATGAAATAAATATGGTAGTGATACCTAAACCAGGAAGAGAAGAAACAAAAAAAATTATAGAATAATTCCATTAATGAATATGGATTCAAAAATACTAAATAAAATACTAGCTAGCACATTACAAACATATATTATGAAGATTATGTACATTGTGACCAAGTAGGATTTATATCAGGAATGCACAGATGGTTTTAACATAAGGAAAACTATGAACATATTTGACTATATTAATAACAAGGGTAACAAAAACATATAATTATATCAATAAAGGCAGAAAAATTAAAGACAAAAGGAATTCATCATGTTCTGGCCTGGATTCATAAACTTTTAAGATGATATGTACAAAATGGTGCAGGGTGCAGGCCTTTTCCAAAACATAAACATCCCAACCTGGACCTAAATGTGTGGTCACAAAAGAGGGAACTTAACTTCAATAAAAAACTGATTTTAAAAATTAATTGGAGAGTAATTATCTTAAATGATAAATGGATTGAAGGATAATAGAAACAATAATTTCATTATAGATAATGACAACAATGAAACAGCATAGCAAAATTTTTGGGATTTAGTCTGTTAACCAGCAGTGACAACCTCAAAACACATAAGGAGTATCTTATCTTATTAGAAAAGAAAGTGAAATGATATGTATTTCAGGATTCCTTGTATTGAGTACATAATGATCAGCAATATTAAATAATAGCCATTCTCCTGGAAACCAGATAATCCACTCCCAATGTTAAGTCAATCAGAACATTTCATCCTGAATCCCAGATGTCCCATGCAATTTTCTAATCCCTAGAAACTCCCCCTGGGCAGTATGGAATAGGCCTAGTTCTCAGACAGCTCTGGAGTGCAACTAAGGAAGAAGCAGGGACATGATTACAACAGAATTAAGACTAGTCCTCTAGGCCAAAGCCTAGGGCCTTTGGAGTGACTCAGTGCAAGTATATAAAGTGTTCTTAGCTCTATTTGAGTTCTGGTAACAGTTAAGTTTCTTGGAAAGTTCCTTTCCATTTAAAGGGTACAAGACTCAGGATTTAAACAGATGAGAAACATTCCTGTTCAAAAGGAAGCAATCAAATGGGAAAACTGAGTCAAAGAGCTTCTGCCTTTGGCCATGCCGAGGTTGTTCTCTTGGCCTTTTCCAAAACAAACATCCCAACCTGGACCTAAATGTGGTCCATATCTCTGGAAGTAATCCAGAATCCCAGCAAGGCCCCTGTGAGAAAATCTCACCTTGTCAGAGGCACATACAACACTGACCCTGTCTAATTCCTTCGATAAAAGGTGTCAGTGCAGACCCTAAAAGAACTGTCTTGGGCCCTCAACAAAGCTATTCCTATTGACTCCTTGAATTTTCCCATCCATTCCAGAAGCCCAGAACCTGGATTATTTGCATATGCTGAGCACTCCCAAATCTTACGGCGTATCACCTAATTAGCATACTTGGCACACCTTTTTCCATATAAGCATCACAATCATGCTCATTAAGTTGCAAGTTTCCTAAAGAACTTCACCTGCCTCATTGGTGTCTCTTTGCCACTTGAATGGAAAACAGTTTTTGAGTGCATGAATTTGTTCCAGAAGAAGCTGACATTTTGGGGGTCCCAGTATCCCTAAACCACATTGCCACCTATAATAATTCCCCAACTGTACTTCCTGTGAGCAGTACATGGCACCCCCTTTGGATGGTGGACTATTGGCCTCATGACAAAGCAAATAATTCTACCTAAAATCAAAACTTTGAATAATATCAGATTACAGTATAAAATTGATCACTAGAAATCTGGAAAATAATTACATTCTGGAATCCCACATATATATATAGTGAATCCCATATGTATATAGTGAATATATGATAGATCACTTAAAAACTTAGAAAATTAACACTGGCCAATTGCTTTAAACCTCCATACTAACAGATAGCAAGCTCTTACATTGTTGTATATTCACCCTTTAAAGCAAAAATAAAATTTTAAGACTGGAGTTTGTTAAGACTAAATTTGCGTAAGACAAAAACTTCAATATATACTGTTCTGGATATAACTTCATATGCTTAACAAGTGATAGGCAAATAACCTTCGATCAAAGTCACATTATAAGAAGACCTGAAAAAAATGTTCACTCCCATTTTATGCAAGGAACATTTGCACCACATTTACTCCACAGGAATTTTATAACACAGAGTTGATGTGAATTTGTGACTAGATGGTCTGAAGAAACCCTCTCAATTTACAAAGGAGATTTTACAAGGTCTTTTCTCTTTACCTTTTATCCCGCTGTAATAAATTTTCTATAATCCATTTTTTATCTTTTAAAATATATCCATGTAAATACTTGATAGGTCTTCATATCATAACAATAACAAGTAATAACAATTTTATAATTTTTATAAGTCATAGCCAAAGAATTTTCACTAAAACTTCCCTTGTTACTACAGGCAAACTTGGATGCTTCTAGTTTTTAAAGTTTCAGCAGTCAGAGTATTACAATACATGCAAGGCAGATAAAATAACAAGTTTTCAAACATTTTTCCACCTTCTTTAATAGGTTGGTTAATAATCTAATAAAAGAAGTTGCTTTTCTAATAGCTTATCTGATGCAATATTTTATTAAATTTTATAATATCATAGCCAGTATTATTTGCTTGAAATTTTTGAAACCTAAAACAAAACCCTATCAGGTGACCTCAGTTCAGTTGAGTGTATTTCCAAATTATCTCACGCAGAAATCAATCATCTTATCACACATTGGCATTGTATACTGATTACATTTAAGATCCTTGTAGGTGCAATCCAGTATGGAGCAAAATTATATCTAGTTAAAGAAATAATAATAACATTTAATATTTATATAGTACTTGTTATATGTTGAGATATAAGCATTTTGCAATCATGTGATCTTTACAACAGCCCTGGAGGGGGGTGTTATTATTTCATTTTTCCCATTAAATAAAAATGTCACATAGTTAATAAATTTCTTAGACAGAATTTTAGCTCATGTTTCCCTGATCCATGGATTTTCCACCAGTTTCATGCTGTCATGCTGAAAGCAAATGTCTTTCTGCTTTACCACAATTATCCCAATAGTATAGTCAGACCATATTCTTATTTTTTTTCAGGACATATTCTGACTAAATCATTAATGGTGATCCTTTAAATCTTAATTTATCCTAGGTGGCTATTAGCACTTCAAATAAAGAGAGGTCATCATTATTGATAAACTAATTTTTTTCTCTTTCTTTAAAGATTTGGATCAATTATTAGTCTCCAGCCTTGTTTAAATACCTCAGAGTCTTTCCACATAATTTAAGTAGCAACTGGGAATTAAAATTTCCCATATTCTTATTTGGGTAATCTCTTTTCAGATCTCCAAAACCCTCTTACTAACACTACACAACTTTCCTTAGGTTTCTATTTATGTCTTTTCTTTAATTTCCTTAAATATTTTCCCTTTTCTTTTAAACTTAGTTAAAAAACCAAAAAAAAAACCAAAACTGCCATGATTTTGTTTCTTTCACATCCTGACTGGACACTTCTGTTACCAATCGTATCCCAGACTATACACTACTTTCCTGAATTTCTCTCAGTTCCTAGTTATCTCCTCTCATCACTCTCCCCATCTCATCCATTTTTGAGATGGTTTATGTAAACCTTCCAGAAACTGGGGAGAAGAACCTCTTTTTGTTTCTTGCTCTTTACCAAAAAAGTTTCTTTCCAAAGGTAATTCAGATTCAGATTTATTTTTCAGGAACAATAAATTTGGACCTAATGATAGTAGTGCTGGGTTTATAAGTAGGTAAATGAAAGAAAGAACTCATAAATACAAAAATATTTTGACACGGCTTTTTTTTTTTTAATGGTAGTAAAGATTTGATAATTGATGTGGTACCCATAAAGAAAAACATGTTTGGAAGACAAGGGACCTCTGATTGGTGAAATGTTCAGTTATGATGGTGTTGATACTAACAATAATTACTATAATGAATATTTATATAGCATTTGCTAAGCATTTTGCTATTAATATTTTGTGACGTTGAAGGAAGAATTTTGATGTGGAGAACTTTATCCTCTCATTCTTCAGTAGCTGTCGCATCTTTTGCAGATGAAATTGAGACAAACAGAAGTTTAGATCTCATAAGTTTTTTCTTGAGTAGAGAACTAAAGCTTGATACCCACTTTCTGACTAAAAGGTTATGGACTAAAGATCCAAAAGGAAACACACACGAGTATCTATTAATATTTTTAATATTATTATCTATTAATATTTATCATCTACATATTTGAACACGGCCAATGAAAAAAATGTGTTTTGTATGACTATACGTCTTTGTTACAAGTCACATAGCATCTATTAGAAAGTGCCTCAATATTTTCTGAAACTGTGCTTAATTTTGGATATACACAAAAAATGGGGATAATATTTAAGTAGCTGTAAATACAAGATATTTCCGAAATGAATTGAGGTAATTTCAGGAGGTAAAAGCATTTAGGGTAATTTTTTGGGGGAACTTCAGAGAAAAGGGCAAAAGCAGAAGAGAAAACCGAAGAATCTCGAGAACTGGAAGGATGGATTTGCATTCCAAGGGTCCAAGAATTGTTCTGGTTTCTTCTAAGGGGAAAGCCTGAAAAAATAAATATCTGTGTTTCTTTTGGATTTTGTGCCATTTCCGTTTTTTTTAACGAGCACAGCCTTTTTTCTCCGCGAACGCATATACGCCCCCAATTGCGTAAAATTTCCCAGAATTCTCCTGAAGTACATCCGGGATCTAATCAGAAAATGGGGATGGTGCCGGCGGAGTGGATAAAGAACTGGGAAAAAACCGGAAAAATTGAATTGTGAGTAAGGAGTGGGGGGAAAAAAACACTTTGAAAAGGAAATTTATTTATTTATTCAGGGTTGGAAATTTTTAATGTACTTTATAGTTTGGGCCGTCAGTCTTGTATCATCGTCTCATCTTTTCGGTAATAACGCTTTAAATTTCATTTGATTTTGCCTTCCAAAGGCAAAAACTTTCACTTATTTAACAACCAAGCTTAACGTTTGTCTGTATCACTAAATTATAATAAGAATCTTTGTAGAGAAGCTTTATAAACATTTTTGGAAACTTTTATGTCTCTAGAACTCATTCCATTTTAACTTGAAACAACTTAATGAACCATCAGACTTGTAATTTAAAATAAAATAAACAACATTCATTTTACCAATATAATTTTGGGTTATCAAACTGCAACATAGTATGAATTCTTTATAAGCTTATATGTGTTATATATATGTATACACACACACATAAATATGTTATATAAGTTATAAAACTGCCATAACTCAAAAAATAATCTTAAAAAACTTTCCTACCAAAAATATTCCTTACATATAGGAAATCAAATATGCACGCATTATGTGCTAGTGAAAGTATAATAACATGCTTTTTTCCTAAATCATTTTTATCCAACACAAAAATGACCAAAGGTAGAACATTCTACACAGTAAAACTTCAAACTTTTATACAAAACATTTTCTTAACTATTTAAATCATTTTGCAATAACTTCATTAAATGAGCATAAAAAATTAAATTAGAAGTTACGAATACAGTGTGTTCACCAAAAAAGTTTTCACCACGTAATAAAAATTACACACTACTTTAAACCTTACATTTCTATTTATATAAATTACTATTATAACTAAACTATTTTGATTTACTTTTAATAACAAAAATATCCAGTTCTTAAATGAAGAATAATTTTGTTATTGAAACTAACTCATATTAAAAAAAATACAATGTATTCCAACCAATAATGAAAACAAAATTTAAAAGCTAGAACATTTATTACAAAACATTTAATTTTGAATAACCAGCCATTTCTACTTCCAACCAAAATTCTGACACAAGAATTTCTTCACTTTTCATGATGATATCCATATTTGTCTGACAAACCAATGTTATTCTCATTTATCCTGTTCTTTTAATTTTTTAAAAGACTGCCATATGTAAAAGCATTTACACGCCAAAGAATTTTTAAAAAATATTAGAAATACTGTAAAAATCCAAGGCAAAGGCACTAATAATAACTAAAGTAATCTGTGTGACAGACAATTATGACTTGAATTGATGTATTTTAAAAAGTTGAAACCTGTAAAAAAGGAAATTTTGAAATAAGGAGATTTTGGCAGCATCTGCCACACCATGATTAGATCAAAGAGGAGACAGGATAACTAGAAAATATTAGTGTTCCACATAAGAGGTACTAATGCTTGAAATAGTGTTGCTGAACAGTGATAATTTTGTAACTGAATTAAAAAGGAAGAGAGTGAAGAATGTATGGAAGTATGAAATGAAATAAAAAAGAAAAAAATTTAGGGGGCTGATAGGATTGTTTTTTTCATTACATTTGTATTTAGGGTTAGCAATTACGAGGCCTAGAATCAAGAAGACGCTAATTCAAATCCAGCCTCAGATACAGCCTAGCTGAGAGACCTTGGGCAACTCACTTAACTTGTCCACCTAAACACATAAGAAAAAATTCATAGGTATTTCATCAAATGAGATATTAATTGTAAAGTATTTAACTTAGTGATGACACATAAAAGCTGACCATACATATTATTATTCCCAGAGGGAAATGAAAATAGAAACTAATATACTAGTTACAACAAAGTGAAACCGCTTAATAAAACCCTAAAGTGAAAACTTCCAAAAGTCGTTCTGCCTTCATGTTCTCAGGGGTGGACTAAATAAAACAAATAGCAATTATATAGAAATGTCTAGTAACAGAACAAAGTAATACAACCTTAGTATTATTTCCATTAACAACACAGTAACATTTTGTGATGTTGAAGCAAGGATTTCAGTGGTGAGAACTTTATCTTCAATAGCTGCTGGAGATTGAGGCTATAGACAAGTTTCTTTACTAGTGTATGTTTATTGTGTTTATTAGTTACTGTGATTACTCAGTCTACTTTTTTTGTCTCCACTGTTTAACAAATAATAAATGCTTTTAAGCTTATTTTTACTCTGAATTTTTAGTATCAAAATAGGTTCAGAATTAGAAGCATATTTTGAGATACACAAAATATGGATTTAGTTTGCTGAACTATACTTTACTTATTTTTTATTTTGGGAGTGGAGTAGAGAAGGAGTTAGCACTTAGGCAATTATGATTCTACTAGGAATGCACGTTTGTTTCAATTTAGGTAAATATATACTACGTAAATAGCAAAAACAGTAAAAAGTTTTTGAAAATCCTTAACATATGCTAAGCAAACATATGCTTTTAAAATTAACTTGTCAGATACTATAACTGAGTTAAGATTCCTCTTTAAACTACTAAATTATTCCAGCTGAACTCATAAGTTTTGTCTTATTTCAGTCTGAAATTATGCCGTATGCTTAGTGAAAATAAAGGCTCTGAAAATATGACTTTCAGAGGTGAGTTACAACATTTTTGTAGTTCTTTGTTTTTGCATTGTTGTTAAGAAAAATGCAGATTTTTTTGTTATGCAAATACTGAGTACTGTCTCCACTTTTTTGCCTGTGTAAGTTTAATAAGGGCATGTCTAAGTCAGAGTTAATAATGTTTTAAATATTTTCTGGAATGGCCAATTCAAGGATAGAAAAAGAGAGTAATGTGTTACAGGAATGTTTTGTTTACCTCTTTTTGTCACTTTTGCTAGTGTGATAGATGTGATAGCTTGTAAAGTGTGAATTCAGAATTAATTTAATTTAAATTTCTCTAGTTATCAGTGATTTGTAATATTCTTCCAAGGATGATAGATGCCACTTTTCAGTTGGGAATTAGATCTTATTCTTAAACATTTTAAAAAACCAGAACTCAGTTGTTTTCCTAATTACTGCTGAGTAACCTTTTTTCTCCCTATGAATTTTAAATATTTTCTCCCAGTATTTACACCTTCTATGAGCTAAAACTGAGCATAGACATATAAGTAGGAAAAACGAAGTCTTTGCCCTCTATTGTAAAAACCATACATATCAGATTTTTTAAAATATATTTTGTTTTTCTCCAATTATGTGTTAAAATTTGAGGGGGAACCTGGAAAGTATCATAAGGTGGAGAGACATGTGACTAGTTTGGCTTCTTAAATGGAGATTCTAGGAGGAACCATTCAATCTGATAAAAGAAACTAGTTTGGTTCCATCTTCATTCACACTCTATAGTTCTTTCTCTGGATGTGGAAAGCATTTTCCATCATGATTCCCTACACTCATCATCATTTCATGTAAATTTTTCCAGGTTTTTCTGAAGGCCACCCGTTATCATTTCTTATAGCACGATAGTATTCCATAACATTTATTAAACATAAGTTGTTCAACCATTCCCCAATTTATGGGCATCCCCTCAGTTGCCAGTTCTTGGCCACCACAAAAAGAGCTGCTATAAATATTTCTGTACATATGGGTCCTTTTCCATTTTTATAGATTGATCAGAGTCTTGAAGGAAGAGATGGATTCTTTGGAATGATGTGTTGCATGTGAGAAAAACTGAGAAATTTTTATGGCTGAATTGCAGATCATCAGAGGTGCAGCAGTACCAGAGACAATAAGGGAAAAGAAAAATAGCATACTGTTTTGGGAGAAAAAAAAGTGAAGAGAGAAGTGCTATCTCCACTTCTCAGTAGTTCATCTAATAGCCTAAACATTTGTTTTTTATATATATGGTTAGTTTTTTTTTTCAAGTGAAAATAGATTTGTGTGTTTAAAACATTTTTTTCCTGAGTTGAATCACAAGCAATATGTTAATGGAGGTGTAGGACAGAAGACCTACTATTGTGACAATTAGCCAGCTAATTTTTTTTTCTCCATTAGATATTCAGCAGGCTTTCTATGAGCTCTCAAGTCATGTCATCCAAGGAAATCTAAAGCATGACCAAGCATCTAATGTTTTCAGCAATGTTATTGTGAGTATTTAGATCATTTTGCTTTTGCGTTTTCAGATTTTAGATCATTTTTTTCTTTTTTCTTTGCTTTTTCTTGCTTTGAAAAGAAGATTAAAAAAATAATGTTCAGAAGCACTTCTTAGAAATGAAACTAATTGTCTTACTGAGGTGACCATAATAACAGTTGAATATAAAAGTAATGTCATATCTTAAAATCACAGATATAACAAGATATTTTAAGCTTCTTATTCTTTGCTATGAAGAGTAATAGGAATTTTTAGAGTAACAGGAACATTTAACATTACCTGAGGAGAACCACAGTACAACAAATAATTCTTACAAAAATAAAGATGCTATTTTTAGTGTTTTGTGTTAAAACAATTTTTTTTTTAACATTTTTAACATTTATTTTGTAAAGTTTTGAGTTCCAAACTCTTTCCTTCCCTTCCTCTGTGATGTTGTGAGCAATCAGATATGGGTTATATGTGTTCAATCATGTAAAAAATTTCCATATTAGTAATTTTGCACACTTAGTATTTATGGAGCATCAGAAGCCATCTAGTCTAATCTTTGTCTGAATAGGATTATATATCTATATATGTGTGTGTGTGTGTGTGTGTGTGTGTGTGTGTGTGTGTGTGTATATATCTATATGTACCTGCACACACATTTCTGTTTTCTCTTATGTCGTCCAAGTAAGTGTTCATATTTTGTTTACAGTTGTTGATGTTTTTAGCACATTTTTTCTGTTTCCAAAGAATAATCTCTTATAATACAGAGGGAAAAAGAGAGAAAAGGATCAGAAAAAGTAATTAACAGATTAAACAAGTTTGACATTATGTACAATGATTTTCATGTACGACTGGGTTCGAGTTCGGTTATTATAATTTCATAGCAGTCTTCCATTGCGCGTGTCCATCCCCCTGGCCCCCCACATTTATATTTTCTTGATGGTACTTCACTTTGCATCCATTCTTATACCTTCCTAAGCTTCTTTATAATATTGATATTTTTATTTAGGGTATAATAATATATTCTTAAACCACAAATTTGTGAGCATTTGTTATTTCTTGCTGTTCTTAGCGTTAACAGTATTAATCTTAATATTTTGGTGTATAAGGGGCCTTTTCAAAATAAATCATAATCTCTTGTTCAACAATAGCAATTTGAACCATTTTCTTAGCGTGATTTCATATTATTTTCTAGGTTGACTAAACGATAGTGCATTGCATTATTGGGCCTTTGTTTTTTGTTTTATTTTAAAAAACATTAGGTACTGCTCCAACCCCTCATTTTAAAATCTTTGTTAATGCTTATGTTTTAAGGGTGTCTCTTGTAAAAAATCTGTTTGGATTCTGATAATTTTGTCTCATTTTCTTTTTTTCCAGTTTTTCTTTTTTTTCCCTCATTCTGAACTAGACAAATACCAGATAAAATATGAATTCATACCCACACACATACACATATGTATATAGAGAAAAGGCAATTCATAGAGATAGCCTATGAAACTGTTGAGTCTCTTTTATGAATAGCTTGTTTTTGAAAAAGTGTTTAGTGAATTCATTATATTACTTTCAAAGATATCCTGTTTAGCCTTGTTAAAAAAAGGTTAATGACTTTTCTTCCTCACCTGATTTTATTGGTCAGTTAACTTTGGTAGTTTACACATTTTAATTTTTAATCTTTGGAATTCTTTACATTTTTTAAGTTGTGTGAGTCATTGAACTCTTGTAGTGCCGATCAATTCAATTCTATGAAATATTTAAAAGTTAATTCTAATATGAAACAAACTGAAAAAATAGTTTTTTTGATGCAGAAATTATGTTGATTAATAAACTTGAAAGTCAAAACAGGTAAGACCAATTTTCTTGATGGATATTGGTGAAATTTGTTTAAATAAAATACTAGCAAGATTATACTACTGTATCACAAACATACACTTTGACAAGGATAGATTTGTATTAGGAATGCAGGATTAATTCAGTATTAGGAAAATTATAAATTAATTGACTATATTGGCAACAGATGCAACAAAGATCTTACTTCCTTAGATTCATAAAGAGCTTTTGAAAAATATAAGTCATTCCTTTTAAAAACACTAGAGAACATAGGAATAAGTGGAGGTTTTCTTAAGATCAATATTATATTGATGGGGTTAAACTGGAGGCTTTTTCCAGTGAGATCAAGAGGTAAGCAATGATATCCATCATTATTTTGTTAGCTATAAGCCATGGGAAAAACCTGAAGGAATATATCTAGGCAATAAGTAGCAAAAGTATTTTTTGCAGAGAATATGGTGGTTTATTTACAGAATCCTAGAAAGTCAATAAAAAACTAATTGAAACAGTTATTTCGGGATATAAAATAAACCCACCAAATCATTAGCATTTCTGTTCAACACCAACACTGTGCATCAGGAAGAGATAGTAAAAGAAATACCATTTAAAATAATTGCAGACAATATAAAATACTTGAGATTCTACCTCTCAAGACACATACAGTAAGTGTATGAACACAATTACAAAGCACTTTCTGCAAATACACAACTAATTGAGAAATATTGATTCTTATATGTAGAGCCAGTAGAATAAAAATTACAATACTACCTAAACTAATTATCCAGTGCTGTATCTCACTATGAAAGAATTACTTTATAGGGCTAGAAAAATACAATTCAACAGAAATAACAAAGGCGTCAAAAATATTGAAGCAATCAGTGACAGAAATGTGAAGAACGGGAACCTAATTATATAGTCTTCAAAAACAATTGGTGCTGGGTAAGATAAAGAGAAGCTGATAAGAGAAATGAATTAGTCACACAGCGTACAAAACCAAAGGAGTACAGTAAACCTATCATTTGATAAATCCAAGGATCTCAGCTGTTGGCTCAGGAACTCACTATTTAACAAAAATTGTTACATGTTGGTTTTATGTTGCAGCAGTGCTTCAAATGCTTCTCCATTTTTACATCTCTCATGATATTTATTTTTAAGTCTTCTAAGACCTTTGAATTCTTTGTTTTGTTATGTAGTAATACTGATAGCTTTAAAAATTAGTCCTTTGTTTTCTTGGGATGCTAAAGATACATGAATGTAATAGAATATGTGCCATAAAAATGATTACTGTGAGTAATTCCAAAAAAATATGAGAGGACTCACATGAACCAGAATCAGGAAAACAACATACCACGAGTATAACACTGGAAATGAAAAGATAAAAAAAAGTAATACTGTTCAATTGTAGTAGCAAGTGAGAGATAACGGGTATAGAGTATCTGCTGTACTGTCAGACTTAATCATTCTATTGCTTTTACATTTTTTATTTTCTTTTATAAGAAGTATTATGCTGGCTAGTGATAGCAGAGGCATATATTCAGAAATGAAAGTGATGTTAAAAAAGATGAAAATTTAAAAAAATTATTTGTTTTTTGGGTTTTAGATATTTTTCCATAGACTATATTCATTAAATTTTTTATTATCATTCACATTCATAAAGCACAATGCAAAACTTATAATTTTGCTAGATTTGTTTTGTGTCCTGTTTTATTGCTACTCAAATTTAATAAGTTCTAAATGATAATTCATTTTTATTTTATTCTAAATAATATTTTTTTTAAACAGGAATTTCGGGATGATGTGCCCTCAATTCTTGGTGATGTATTCTGCATATTAGGTAGTAATAAAAGTATATTTCTACTCATAAGAAAATTATTTATTTATTTCATGCATTTTTTCAGTTGTATTGTTCCCATTTTTTAAGTTATTCAGAAATTTAAGTAAACTTTTTTCCACCCATGAATGAAAATGTAATTGAAGTTCACTTGAAATTATTAGTTGTAATTTTATTTACCATATAATTAATGATATGATTAAATTAATTTAGTTAATTTAATTTAAATTGAAAATATATCTGAAATGGTTCAGGACATTTCAGATTGAAGTTATTTTCTATTATTTTAGTTAATTGAATGCTGTGTAATTTGCACTGTTTTATTTCTCCAGGTTGATAAAAATATTCATACATCTTACAAAGTGTTTTGTTGGTTACATGATAAAATTACTTAGTAACTAAGATTTTCCTGTCAAAGGGCAATTGGTGTAGGTTATGATATTCTTTGTAGTGGTTATTGTGAATCACAAACAGTTGTATATATAAATAGGAAAATAACTTACTCTGGCATCTTTATATGAAAAGGATATAATATTTTCTTATGAAACTAAGCCTTTAAAATCTAGCTTTAAATTTTCTAGCTTTTACAATACAGAAATGGTACATTCCTTTCCTCATTCTAGGAAGAGTGAACTTATTCTCAAAGCAGTTTCTGCATAGTATTTATCCTAGTTTACTTCCACATGTGAGTAGGCTAAGGTGACTGGACTATAGCTTCTACATCTATAGTGGTTTGTCATCTTTTGAAGCTCTTGTGATGGTAACTATTACCAGTATTTACGTAAAACAAGGATAAATGGTGAGAGTCAACAGAAGTCTTCACTGATTACATAGAAGCTTTTTATAGAAAATTACTTCTAACATAAAAAACCAAATTATCTTTACTTTTTTATTTCAGATATTGAGACAGGTTGTTCAGAAGAAAAAAGTAAAAGAGACCATTTCATTCAATTGGTATTAGCGTGTTTGGTAAGTGTGTGTTTTATCTCTTTCCTCTCTTTTTTGAAGTAATAATTTGGATGTAATGACCTGTCATTTATCCCTGTTTGAAGAATTTTTTGTGGTATCTATCTTAATGACTTTGGGAGGGAAAAATTGTGTTGGCAGAGGACACAAAAAAGAGCAATTAGAATAGAGAAATTATGTATTGGAGACCATGAAATAAAAAGTCATTGAGGATGAGGATGTAGTAAACTATCGTAAATGTCAAGCAATGTGTGAGGATTCAAAACATATAGCAATAAATTTCCATTTCAGGAAATACATTGTTTTGAGAGCTGTCCCATTTTTGCGTCTTTGTAAGTTTTCCTTTGTTCTGTGCTTTTTACTTTATTCTTCCCCCTTCATGTTCCCTTTCAAATTATTTATTCCCTTTCCAGTTATTTATTCCCTTTCCAGTTCTTTCTTCCATAATTTTTTATTAGCCTGTTCTTCTGTCCTGCTTCCTGACTTGAACTTGATGTTAGAGCTAAACTCTTCTTACTTCTGGAGGGAAAGTCTGGGTTAGTCCTGTCGCTGCTTTCTTGGTGTATTGAAGGTTGTGTTATTCCTTAGGAACAAGCAGTCTTTACCAAAGTCTGGTGCTAACGTGGGTTTCAGTTTAATCAAGAGTAGACTGATGCTGGAATCTGCCCTATTAGCAAAAAAGTTGTGTTGTAACAGAAGTATAGGTTTCCCTTTGCACTGCTCATCTGAGCACAACTTGAATGGGGGAGGAGGGTAATTTGGCACAAGAGGTACAGCACTGTGTAAGTGTCACTAATAAATAGAATGGACTGAATGACCAATGACTTCATGAGGCAATGCTTGTTGGCCGATTATTCTGTAAACATCCAACCCTTTGTATATTTATATACTCACATATATATGCAAATATACACAAACATATATTAACTTTTATAGAAATTGTGTTTTTTCTTAGATTTACCAGATTATTTTGTGTAAAGCAAAATTGAATTTTGTTTTGAAAATGTTTAGAATGAGATAACTTACTTTAACATATCCTCTTTTTGGATAGTATTTAGTTTCAGAAAAAATCTTGAAGGAGCGTTTGGAACCAGAAACATTGGAGTCGTTAGGACTTATTAAACAATCCCAGCAATTTAATCAGAAATCTGTTAAAATCAAGACAAAACTCTTGTAAGTACACTTTCTTGCTGTAAATTATATAACTGACATCATTGATATTTGAAGTTTTTGTTTTGTAAATATTTTACAAATTTGCAAGTTTTTTCATCTTTATCTTTATTCGCCTTTTTTAATTATGATTATTAACCATAGCATTGAATAGTTATTAAAGAATATAAAATTCATCACAATTTAGTATACCACTTTTGAGTAGTATGTTTGAGTAGTATGTTAAATTTTTTTTTATTCTATTAATAATTGGAAAAGGTATCATATTTATTTTCCAACTTTTGATCTGGGAATTGTTTTCCTGAATAATAGCTATGGAGGTTGGATTGGTGGTCTGGGGCCAGCAATATTCCTGGGATGTTCCATTTGCAAGTCGTAGGTTACAGGTCGTTGAAGTGATGGTAGTGATATATTTTAATTAGTTATTTAATTGCAGCAAGAACTGTCCCCCATTTTTGGAATTGATATAAAATTGTTAGATGTTAAAATCCCTTCATAGACCATCCTATCTCTTAAAAAAGACTTTGCAGTGTATAATTATACTCCATCATGATTATTTACTTTCAGTTATAAACAACAAAAATTCAACTTGTTAAGAGAAGAGAGTGAAGGTTATGCAAAGTTGATTGCTGAATTGGGTCAAGATTTATCCAGAAATATTACTAGTGACTTAATTTTGGATAATGTAAAATCTTTAATAGGTAAGGAATTTTTATATTAATCTTTGGCTTTCAATGATATTGCTACTTATGAAATTCATACAAAGGAATAAATGTCATATCTTTCATTTATAAAAACATATATAACTCATTTGTTTAAGAAATCCCTATTCTGTGAACTGATTACATTCCATTTGTACTTTTTGTTTTTAACTTTGGTTATAACTACATATTGCCAAAGAAACAATGAAACCACAAAGCATAAATTGAATAATAAATTATTTTATGTATGAAACAGCATAGTTTCCCCAAATTTGGATTCCTTGGCCATAGTAATTTACTGAAGTTAAAAGTTTTTTAAAACAAAGAATTATAGTTTCCATCATTCAAGAAAGTACCTTTAATCAACAAAATCATATATCATCAGAAATGCTAAGTACTATTAAAGTGAAGTAGAAATAATGTTCTAGACCAGGGCTGTCCAAAACACGGGCCGTGCATCCCCATGTGGCCCTCCTGTGTCTACCACAGGCACAGAAAGCGACACAAATGCTTTAGTTAAAGCATTTATGTCAATTTCCATACAGCAGTAAACACAGGCGGGTGGCATAAAACCATACCATGGGCTGCACTTTGGACAGGCCTGTTCTAGACTATAACCATGATTTATAGTAATATTTTTGTGGAAATCTGTGATCTACATCCTGCATTTATTTCACTGAAACCTCGCTTTAATACATTATAGACCATTCTTTGGCTAACATCCGTGTTCCCCAGAAGGTTAGTCTTTCTTTGAAATTTATGGAATCCACATTTTCCATATTCAAAACTGAACACAGAAAAGAGAATCATTTGCAAAAACATGGCTCTCTGTTCCATACTATATGATTTTATATTTAGTTACTTTAAAAAATTACTTTAATCCCCCATTAGATTGTGAGAAAGGCAGGCCTTATGTTATGTCTCTTTATACATCCTCAGCACTTAGCATAGTGCCTGGTACATAGTAGGTGCTTAATAAATGTTTACTGATTGATCTTCAGAAACAAAGCATCAGCATTTCATTGTTTATCTTTTCTTTGGAGAAGAAAATAATTTTGACAATAAAATACTGAATTTGTGAATTGTCAGTTTATTTGGGGTAACTGATAATGATATTCTCCTTTGGCAAGTGAAAAATTTGTCCCTAAGCTGGGGAAAAGGCAGTCCATCAGTTCTTATACACAGTATTCAGATCTAAAGTTTTAGACTTGTCAGAGTAAAAATTGTCAATTCTATCCCTAATGCAGATAATTATACACTAATTATAATTAAATAAATTATAATTAAAAATAATCATAAATTTTTCAGCTTATGTTTATACTTTATATCTTTTGTTACAGGCTGCTTTAATTTGGACCCCAACAGAGTTTTGGATATCATCTTAAAAGTTTATGAATGCAGGCCAGAACATGATGAATTCTTTTTGTCTTTAATCCAGAACTACATGTTTTTGTGTGAACCTGAAACACTCTGTCATATTCTTGGGTTCAGATTCAGGTCTTACCAGGTAGCTTTATGTATTTATTACTTATTTGTGTTAAAAATTTATGAGTCATCACTAATTTAAATTCGTTTCTTAAGAGTATTGGCTTCTTATATTTAATATGTATCAAATTTAAGATGTACCAAGTAATTTGTTGTGTTCAGAACATTGTGCCAACTTCTCACTCTTATGGAACTAATGATCTAATAAGATATAAGATGCAAGATTAAATCAATCACAATTTAAAAAATTGTTAAATTTTTAAAATTTCATTTTCTATTTCCTGATTCTCTCTGTCCTACTTCCTTTCCCTCTCATTGAGAAGGCAAAAAAAAAAAAATCTGTCGTGTACAATCATGTAAAGCAAATTTCCACATTAGCTATGTCTGTCTTCCTTCCATTTTTTCCTTTATCCTTTTGTCTTTGCATTCATCACTTTTTTTTTATTGGCAGTATTATGTTTCATTTTGAATCCTCTGAAATTATGTCTGTTCCTGATCAGAGTACCTAAATCTTGAAGTTATCAACCACATTTAATTTACTTTTTGTTTGATCTTGTGTTTTCATTGGGAAAAAAGAAATTCTTTGGCTAGTGTACATCAGCACTGGTTGGAAGTATATATAGTTACTTAGAGCTCAGAAGGACTGAATGAAAAAAAAAAGAGATGTTCAATAATAAGTACATAATTTTACCAGGAATCCCACGAATATAAAGACAAAGAAATTTGACCTTTACTCAGTAGCAGTTGGTGGTGTAATTCTGAGTCTGGAGTCAAAGAAGACTCATCATTCTGATTTCAAATATGTGTGATCCTGGTAAAGTCAGTTAACCCTGTTTGCCTCACTTTCTTCATCTATGAAATGATCTGGTGAAAGAAATGCAAGACAAGAAAACCTCAAATGTGGTTAACCATGGAATATTTTTGACTATAGGAATGACATGACTAGATTTAAGCATAAAGAATAACCTAGTGTCTTTTTTTCAGTGTCTTTTCAGTGTCTTTGCTGGTTTACCAATATTAAGCTTCATATTTGTTATCATCACATTTTTTCCCTTTATAGCTCTTCTTTCTCTTGTTGACTTCATTGGCTTCTGTGGGTTTAATTATCATAATTCAGTTTCATTTTTGTCTGAGCTCCAGAATTTTATCACCAGCTAACTCATGCTGTCATTTCAGACTAGCTTTTTTTAGAAATACTTCAAATTCAACATCCAAAACATAATTATTTTAAAAAAATTGATTTATTTTTAGTTTTCAACATTCACTTTTGTAAGATTTTTGAATTCTAAATTTTTTCCTCTTTCCTCCCCTACAGGGCATGCAGTGTGATATAGGCTATACATATATAATCATATTAAACATATTTCAACATTATGTTGTAAAGAAGAATCAGAACCAAAACAAAAAACTTTTTCCTTTGGGGCTTATTACATACAGTTTTGTAAAATTGTCCTTTTTCGTTTTGTGGCTCTTCTTTCAGTTTACAAAATTTTTGTTGCGGATGTTATTTTCTTGGTTCTGCTTACTTTTCATGCCATTTCTTCTTTGTTGCAGTACAGTAAAACTCTGATTTCTTCCCTGTATCACAATTTTTTTAACCATGTCTCATCCAGTTTTTTTTTTCCAGTTCTTTGATAATTACAGGTGGTGCTGCTATAAATATTTTAGTACATAGAATTTTATTTTTCTTGCCAGTGACATTCTTTGGATATTTGCCTAGTAGCAGACTTCTGAGGTTAAATGGTATGGACATTTTGGATCTTAATTGTTTTCCAGTATGCCATGAAGTGCTTATCTTACCATAGCCCTTCTAAGTTGACCGCTCATTTCCTTTGTCAATTTACATTTTTTAATTACTGGTGATTTGTAACATTCTTTCTGAGTGGAGTTCCTACTGGTTGCTAATATTTTCTTATTCTTTCTCATTTTAGTGGACATTTTTCCCCTTCTCGGATGGTGTGATCCAATTAAATTGGCTTCTATGAAGTTCTTCACACTTGCCTCTCCATCTCCCTAGATTAGAATTCATTCCTACCTTATGTCTGCTTCTTTGACTTCGTTGTTTCTCTTCAAAACTTCTCAAGCATTACTGTCCACATGAAATTGTTTTGTGATTCCTCTATTTGCTAGGCCATACATGTTCAACATTTACTTATAATTTATTTTGTTTATAATTGGGTACACACATTCACTCCTCTAACAATGGAATGAAAGCCCCTTAAGGGGTGTTTGTCTTTATATCAGTCTTGCACTGTACTTGGAATGTAGTAGTTAAAAATGCTGATTGGTTATTTATTGTTCATTCTCTGTGTAGCGACTTTTTATTTATAAAGTACAAACGTGGAGGTTTTCTCAGCTTAAAAAAACCCTTAATTGATTCCGAATCTATTGTTCTGTATTTTCCTGCTAGCTTTTTATTTCAATATCACATATATTTCATTATTATAGGTATGATTACTGGTTGTCTGTGTACTTGGGATATGTATTTTTCACTAAATATTCTTTATGTAGTGAATAGTGGTTGTTTTCCTATATTTAATAAACTTTTCTCTTTAATTTTAGGATCCAAATGGAGAGACTCCATCTTCTTTGTACAGAGTCGTAGCAGTGCTGCTGCAACATAATCTTACAGATTTGGAGGATCTTTATATCCATGTAAGTTTCACACAAATAAACAAAAATCTAAGGAATTGGAAAAATATTAATTGCTCATGGATAGGCCAAGCCATATTAAAAAATGAGAATTCCATCTAAATCATCTCTTTATTCAGGGCCCTAGCAATTGAACTATCAAAAATTATTTTATAGAGTTAGAAAAAATAGTAACAAAATTTTATCTGGAAGAACAAACGGTCAAGAATATCAATATACAATAATATATCAAGATATTGCTTGAATACATACTGAAGGATACTTTTTTTATTTTTCTTTTGTCTTCCTTTCTTTTTTTCCTGTCATGTACAAAATGACTAATAAAGAAATGTTTTACACAATTGCACATATGTAACCTATGTTGGATTGCTTACAGTTTGTAGGAAGGATAGAGGAAGGGATAGAATTTAGAACTTAAAACTTCAAAAAAAAAAACCAAAGTGTAAAAATTGTTTTAACATGTCATTATAGGAAAAATAAAATATTACTTCAA
The DNA here is from genome assembly GCA_028646595.1 of Phalanger gymnotis. Lineage (NCBI taxonomy): Eukaryota > Metazoa > Chordata > Mammalia > Diprotodontia > Phalangeridae > Phalanger > Phalanger gymnotis. Next base: position 56,529,525 of record CM053628.1, on the reverse strand, counting down.
AAAATGTAATTGGGAAATATTTAATAAAGTAAATAAAAGTATAGTGCAACATAGATAATGTTAATTTGTGGTTTTCTAAGTCAATAACAGCCAGTAGAGATAACATTTCTATTTGATTTTGACAGCATTGCTCTAATGCATTTAGTTCTGAGAGGTAGAAGGCAGATTTTATTTATTGTCTAAAAACTAATTAATTTTGTTTTTTTGGTTACATTTTAAATTTCAAACTGTCTCCACTTCTTTTCCCTCTACAGTAGAGAAGGAAACCATTTGATGCATATTTGTATTTATCAGTTCTTTTTTTCTTGGACAAGTCATTTAACCTGTGTTTGTCCAGTTTCCTCAACTATAAAATGGGGGTGAAAGTAGCAACTACATCACAGTATTCTTGTGAGGAACAAATAAAAAAAATAGAAAAGAACGCATAGTAAGAACATAAATGCTATGGTAATATTATTATTATTATTACTTAGAATGGGAAGTCTTTTTTTTTATTTTGTAGGAAATGTTTGTATATTGTGACTTTTCCTTTTAGCCACATGATAACCAGAAACTTGGTTTATTGGAAGCATTATTGAAGATTGGTGATTGGCAACATGCAGAGAATATTATGGATCAGATGCCTCTTTTTTATGCCACTACACAGAAAGCAGTAGCTTTTGCCCTTTGTCAGCTTATACATGTAACTATTGAACCTTTATATCAAAGGTAAGTTAAGATCCATTTTGTTAGCTATATCTAAAATAGCAGTTTAGAAACTGTAACAATAACACATTTTAAAACATATTTGACTCTTCTTTTTATGTTTTCTTTTGTTTCTGTTTAGGTGACTCTTTTTCCTACTTTTTTCTTTATTTTTTGTCAGTTCTGTTCTTAGATGTAATTTCCTTCCTCAGTCTATCCCAGCATTTATTAAGTGCTAGGAATATAATTATAAGAAAAAATGACCGTTCCTCCCCTCATCCTAATGGAAGATATTAAAAAAAAACAAAAACAAAACCATGATGGAGAATTTCAGAGAGTAGTTCTGGGAGAGAAACTAAGAAGTGAGAACAGTTAGACATTTCTTCCTAGAGGAAGACCTTTAAAGATAGAAAAATTTTCTACAATGAGAAGGCTCTGTAAGTATAGCAGAAAAGTCAAAAGTGTAGCTGGGTAATGAGCATAGCTACTTCATCAAAATATTCTTTGGTTTTGAATTATACTATAGGACTCTTTCCATGTCCAGAAACATCAGCTTCATCATTTCTTATAGCACAATAATATTATATTCATAACTTGCTAGGATGTCCCTGATTGACAAATTTTTAGCTGCTATAAGTATTTCTGTATATGTTGAGCCTTTTGTTTCTTCTTGGTTCTCCTTAGAGAGATAATAGTTGTATTATTGGGTTACAGCACATATTTAATTAGCATTTTGAACTTAGTTGGACTAGTTCACCATTAATGTAGCCAGCATATGTCATTTTCCCTTTTTGTTAATAGTCAATCTGATGGGCTTGTTTTAATTTGTAATCCTCCAGTTACTAGTGAGTTAGAGCATATTTTGTATTTATATTGATAACTTGGAGTTATTCTTCTGATAATTGCCTATTCATATCATTTGACCATTTGTCTATTGGTTTTGCCTTTATCCTCTGCTTATACTTGGTCTGTTACAGTAGCCTTTTGGTTGGTTTCCCTGCCCCAAGTTGATTTCCTCTTCAGTAGTCATTAATGCTTTTCATTATGTTTTCTAAATTTATACATGTTTTGTTTGTACTTATACATACTTCTAGTATGGAATGTAAACTCAAGGATAGCATTTTGATCTTTATTGGTATCACTATACCTTGTAGTCTGAACCACCAACGTATATGTAGATTTAAGTTTGGAAAGTTTTGTTCAGTTCTTAGATAAATTTCTTTTCATTTTCATCTTCTGTGTCAAAAATTGGTGCATAGATTGTAATAATAATAATGATAAAAATAAAGACAATGATGATGGCTGAACATAGCAATCTGAAATTGTAAGCACAGCATAGTATTATTATATATGAGACAGCTAAAGATTTTTGTCTTGTATCTTTTAGACTTGGAATACCTGCAGGTGCCAAAGGAAAACCTGTTCTTTTTTTGCAAAACAGAAGAGCTCCAAAGCAAGTAGAGAATTTTGAAGACTTAAGAGAAGTAGTATTCAGTATGCTTTCTCATCTTGGTCCTAACCTTTCTCAGGATGCTATCTTATTTGCAAAAGTAGTCCGCTTAGGAAAAGCATTTATGAAGGAGGTAAGCACAATTTTTGTTCCATTTCACACAGTTTCTCTCAAAATTTTATGCTAGTGTTTATTTTTACAAAAATGAATACTTTAGATAGTGCCTTATTTTATCCAGGCAGATTGACCTTTCTTTGACGCCTTAGTGGAAGGTTTTGTACAATTAACAGTTTTTTCAGTCTTTGCATTTGTATCCCCAACACCAAACCATTGGCACATTGTACAAATTCCCTTCAACCCATTCTCTCTTAAAGATGTCATTATGTTGCATCCTTGCAAAATATTTTTATCTTTTTTTATAATCTTCATTGCCCCTTATATTTCTCCCCACTCTCCCACCTAGAAAGCCATCCCTTATAAAAAAGAATTTAAATAAAGAAGGGAAAAATAGTTTGGCAAGACTACATCAAGTCTAACAACATATTTAATATTTTTTCTTTTATGGTACTTGACACTTACAAAGAAGGAAGGAAAGTTCTTTATTATTTTTTTCTAAGAGTCCAACCTTGGTCATTTTATTTAGATTGCATTTGGTTTTCATTTGATTTGATTTGATTTTTTGTTTGGAGAATGCTGTAGTAATTCTATGTATTTATTTGTTATAGTTTATTTCTTTCTAATGATTCCATATTCTTCATCATTTCTTTTATTAGATTATGTAATATTCTATGACATTCCCTAAATACAATTTATATCGATGTTTTCCAGTCATTGGGAATCTACTTTGTTTGCCTGTTTTTCCTTCTACAAAACTGTGGTGCAGTATATATTTTGGAGTTACATAGATCTTTTATTTCTATCTGTCTTTGACCTCTTTTATGCAGAGCAGTGGGAGGAGCAGCTTGATACTTATGAGCATTTCTGACCTTGGATAACTTGGTCTGATGTTAGGTAATATAGCTGCATCCTATCCATTCAGTATGTTTATACATTTTATGTATAAATTTATACTTTTGAAAATATTTCTGAAGCTTGTTTCCTTCTCTCATTGGGTAACCTGTGTCACCTTCATGCAGTAATTTAGTATCAGAAATATGTTTTAACTGGAGGAAAGTAGAACATAAAAGAAATCAAAAATCTTTTATTAGTCATCTTAGGTTCCATCTTTCCATCTTAGAAATTTTTTCTCTTTGACTTTTTTCACTAATTCTATTTCTCTGCTTTTTAAAAAAAAGTTCTCTTAGGTTTTATTACAAAATTTAAATTAACCAGTTTGATTTTTGTGCTGATACTCCTAAATACCTTCGTTTCCCAACATATCTTCTAATAAAGTACTTTGAGTTTTTTGTCTCTCTTGTACCAGATTGTGAATATGGATTATTTGACTCAATGTTTTGACTTAGTGATATCCATAATTCCCAGAACAGTAGCCAATACATAACATTAAATTCTTGTTAAAACCTCAGTTCAAGTCCAAATTCAGAAACTCTGGGCAAGTGACTTTTTTTCCTCTCAATTTCCCCAGTTACAAAATGAGGGTTATGACAATACTTACCTTGCAGAGTTGTTGTGAGGAGCAATTAAGATCATATTTGTTTACTCTTCCCCTTCTATGTCCTAATTCTGCATTTTCCCCATACTTTCTCCTCAGTCTGCTCTCCCTGCTATCATTCCCCCTAATTCTTTAATCCTCTTTTATTACCAATTGAGTGGGCATGTTATTCCCTCCATATCTGATGAGAATAAGGTTGACTCATTCCCTTTCACCTCCCTCATCTTCCCTTTTATTGTAACAGCTTTTTCTCACCTCTTTTATATGAAATAATTTACCCTATCATATGTCTCCCTTTCTCCTTCTCCCAGTACCTTCCTCTCTCACCCTTTAATTTTATTTCTTTTTAGGTATCATCCCTTCATATTCAACTCACCCCATGCCCTGTCTATATGTATGTACATATATGTATATATGTATGCATATATATACATATATATGTATATGTATATTCCCTTCAACTACCTTAATACTGAGAAAGAAATTATCTTTCCATGTAAGAATATAAACAATTCAACTTTAGTAAGTACTTTATGATTTCTCTTGTTTACTTTTTCATGCTTCTCTTGAGTCTTTTGTTTGAAAGTCAGATTTGATTTTCTGTTCAGCTCTGGTCTTTTCATTTTCATTGAAAGTCCTTTATTTCATTGAATATTTTTTTACCTAAAGTATTATACTTTTTATATATGTTGCCAACTAGGTGATTCTTGATTTTAATTCTAGCTCCTTTGGCCTTTGGGACCAAGCCTTTTGATTCCTTAAGGTAAAAGCTGCTAAAACTTGTTTTTTTCTTGATAATACCATTGCTCTCATTTCTTTTTGAGTTTTTTCCTCTAGTGCCCTCATTTTATTGACAAAAAATTGTTTAAGCTCTTTTTGTATCTCTTCCTTCATCTCTTGTAGGAGTTCTAGTTGAATTTGTGCCAAGTGAGTTTTTCTCAGGGCTTTGCTTGTTAGATGTTTTGGAGTCATTATCTTCTGGGTTTGTCTTGGACCTTCCCCATCACCAATAGCTTTTTATGGTGGGATTTTTTTCTAATTTTTTCAGTATTGTTCCTGACTTTGAACTTTTTATTGGGACTAGGCTCTGTGAAAATGCTGTTGGGACAATCTATTAATGTAGATCTGCAATGAAATTTTATGTTCATGTTTCTTAATATCTTTTCACATAACTGCTATTAAAAATCAATATCAATCTGTGATCATATGATTTTAATTGAACATATTTATTACTTGGAAGATAGAAATGTAGTAGATTCCTCTATTGATAAATGCCTTTAATAATGTCACGATGTTACAGACTAATCTCTTCTAATTGACGGTTAGCTAGAAGCTCCTTGGTTGTATGGTTAAATGTTTTTGAAACATAGACTTTATTTTATATCAGTGGAAAAGGTTAATTGAAAACCATTCAGTTATAGTGGTTGAAGAAAATATTCAGTCTTAGCCCAGAGTCCAAAAAATTATAATATGATTTTTCCCGTTTTTTTAATCAGTTTTACAAGATGAGTATCCATTGAGAATTAAAAAGTTTTAAACACGTATGGTAAATCGTGGCACTTAAAACATTGTTGGGTATAACTGATTTTTTTTTAACTACTCAGCATTCTGGCATGAGCTATAGACAGTATGTAAACAATGAATAGGCTATATTGCAATAAAACTATATTAAAAATAAAAAAATAACCTATTCTTTTCTCATAGGTCAGAGGCCAGATTTGGCCTTTTTACCACGGGAATAAATGTAAAGACTAGGATATAGTTTCTCAAAAAGATAAGAGGCATTCTGAGAACTCAGTATGGGTTAGCAATGTGATGTGTCTAATAAGTTACTGTGGATTCAGAGAGGCACAGTCTTTTACCCATTTCTCACTGGTTTTGGACTTCTTTGTTTCCCTGAATGTAGTGCCTTCAAACCACTGTAAACTCTACATCTCTTGTCTTGTTAGCTTCTTTTTTTGTTATCTTTTCCTGTTAGATTGTAAGCTTCTTGAACAAGGGACTGTCTTTGTTTTAATTTTAATTTATATTCCCTGAGCTTTGTACAGTGCCTGGAAAATTGTGTCTAATGAGGATCCACCGAAGTAGGTGCACGTGTTTTGTGTTACAAAGAGCTGTCTTTAAGTATAAGGTTAATATTTAAATATTAAACAATTAATGGCTTCCATGTGAAGAATCATACTGGATATGTTTGGTCCAACGGATGAGAGCCAAGAATAATGGATGAAAGTTGCAAAATTGCAAATTAAGCCCAAATTTGTATTAAGAAAAGTTTCCCAGCATTTATGGATGTCTAGAAATGGAATTGTTCCTTGAAGATGTGGCACGTTCCTGTCTTTGGAGGTCTTGTAGCAGATACTAGATGACTACTTGATTGGCAGTTTTAATGGCTATTTCTTTCATTTGTGGGTTGAATCAATGACTTCAGATGCCCCTTCCCCCTCTCAAATTCTGTAAATCTGGGATTCTTAGTACAGTTTAAAATCCTATTAGCTTTCTTGTTTCTTAGTCTGTTCCATTCTTGACTTTCCTATCTAGTCTTGTGGAATTGATTTTTTTTAACTCAGGTTTAACATTTGGCATTTGCTACTAGTAACTGATTTTGCTTATGCCTTTTAAAGTCTAATTTATTTAAATTTATTAAAATCTAATCTAATTTAAAATATAATTTAATCAGTTTCTTGCCATCCATATTTTTGGTTATCATTCCATTAACATGGAGGAATTGATTCATAGGATCACAAATCTATAGCTTGTTTTGGATTCTGCATTTATTGTTATTTAGTTTTCCATGGGAAAAGTAATTTCGTATATTCCTTCCAGGTAACAGTCATGACTCTGTGTGAAAGCCATTGCTGTAATGTCAGATTTTCCAAAAGCACGACAAATTTAATCAGGACTAGACTTTTGTCTGAATTGGCAAAAAAAATCTGAGTGGAGCTGGACTGTGAATTATCATTTTCTGCACTTAAAATCTAGCCAAAGGATCCAAGTCTTTTAAAATATCACAAAATCAAAACTTTTTATTTGCTTCATTGCCTATCTAAAATCATGTCCTGTAATTTTTTAAGTGAATGAATTTTTTTTAAAAAAAGTTTATGTTAATATAGTTGGATTTTATTCACTTTTAAATATTTGTTTTCTTTTAGTTTCAGTCTGATGGAAGAAATGAAGAAGATAAAGAGAAGATGGTAAGAATATTCTATTCTAGCAACCCATGAAAAATGTTTTAAAACAGAACTGCATAACATAACTCCTTTGAACTACTTTAATTTTATGTTGTACTAGGACTACAGATGCAAAAACCTGTTAAAACTGTGTTGAGTGCTGGGATAAAAAATGTGGCATTGAGCTTGCAATGTAACATACAGAATAAATAAGAAATAATCAACAGGAGAAAGGCACTAAAATTAAGAAGAATCAAAAAAGAACTTTTGTGGGAGGTGGGGAGGTGGAATTTTAGTCTAGAACTTAAATAGAGCTAGGGAATCTAGGACGAACAAGCACGAGGTAGGAGGTGATGACATAACAAACATGTTGAGTTAAAGATGTCTACTAGACATCCAGTGAGACATCTAAAGTCTTTGGAAGATGGAGATTATAGAGCAGCAGAGAGATAGGGGCAGGAAAGGTGGATTTGAGAGTCATCATTTTAGGTATGGTCATTGAATCCATGGGAGCTGATGAGAGGAGGGAGAGAGAGAGAGAGAGAAGAAAAAAGGGTCCAGGAAAGATTCTTGAGGTTCACCTCTGGTTGGAGGGAGTGATCTGGAAGAAGCTCCAGCAAAGGAGACAGAGAGGGACCAATCAGGAGGAGAGCTGCAACAGACTGATCCAACACCTGGAGAGAAGAGACTATGAAAGAAGTGAGAGTGAGCGGTAGTGTCAGAGGCCACAGAGACATCTAGGAGAATGAGTACTGAGAAAAGGCCTTTGGATTAGGCAAATAAGAGATCACTGACAGCTTTGGAGAGAACTATTTAGTGGCATGGTAAGGTTGGACGCCAGATTTCAAGTCATTAAGAAGAGAGAGGAGGGAAAATGGAGGAATCTGTTTGTAGATGGTGTTTTTGAGGAGTTCAGCCACAAAAGGCAGAAGAGGCAAAGGGCAATAGTGAGCAAGGATGGAAGGATCAAATAAGGGTTTCTTTTTAGGATGCAGGAGATGGACTTGTGGGGATGGAGAGATAAAATAATGGTGAGAGTGGAAAAGACAGTGGGGGCAATATGTTGGAGGAGATAGGGTGGAAGAGAATCTCTTAAACAAGTGGAATGGATAGCCTTAGTGAGGATGGGGTGAGATGGGGTGAAGGAAAAGAGAGTGACAAAGCATACCTGAGTAATAGGGATGAGAAAGGGGAGAAGAGGGAACTTATGGCCTAAATAGTTTCTGTGAAATATGAGGCAAAGCTCTCAAGAGTTGATGTGGGTGGGTAGAGGGAGTTATGGTAGGTTTCTGGAGGGATGAGGGTTTGTAAAAGCCATTCTGGAAGGAAGGGGTGAGTGACTTGAGTCTGTAGGAAACTGCTACCAGAATTTTGATTGGGTGGTAGATGGCATTATCATGAAATTCACAGGAAAAGAGGATCCTGAGTGATGGTGAATCCAAAAGTGGCAAAGTCAGCTCTCTTGCCTTGAGGTGAAGAGACAGCCCAGGGGGCTTTGTCATCATGGGATGTCTGAGCTACGTAGAAACTGTAGTTATAGCTTCTTATTGTGGTGATGGGAAAAGCATTTTCCTCTTTTTATAGAGGAGGGAGCTGAGGCAGAAGTTAAGTAATTTACCCAAATTCCCCTTACCTAGGGCTAGTTAAGTGTTTGAGTCCAGCCTTGGCCTTCTTAGTAATTGTTGGCAACTGTACATAGTCTAGCTTTTAATTTTAAATTTTAAAGAATTAAAGAAATTTTAAAGAGTAGTAGTTTCTTGATTTCCACATATAAAATGTCAAAATTCATTTTTCCCTTCCTAGGAAATTTTATTTAGTTGCTTACTTAGTATTACTGATCAAGTCCTTCTTCCATCGCTTACTTTGATGGATTGTAATGCTTGTATGTCTGAAGAACTTTGGGGAATGTTCAAAACATTTCCTTATCAGTACAGGTAAATAACAGTATATATTTTTTCTGCTTTTAAATTTATTTTTACATTTCAGGTTTTGTGTGCATATCATATTCATTGTCATTGTCTTCCAAAGGTATCGTTTATATGGCCAGTGGAAGAATGAAACTTACAGTAATCACCCACATTTAGTAAAAGCTAAAGCCCAAACAACTGATAGAGCCAAATATATTATGAAGTAAGTGGCTGCCTACTTTATTACATAATTTGAAGTAAGAATTAGGTTTAGTGTGAAAATTTAGTTTTTCTTCCACTTTACTTTGTGTTATCTTTAAAGATTAGGAATTCTTTGAATTATGCTAAAAGATGATGTATTTTTAAGGTAATTAGTAACATTCTGTCAATGTGAAAAACACCACTTGTGACTTACACATCTTTAAGGGGACTGTGTGTGTGTATATATGGAGGGAGGTAGTATATATGTTTAAATTAGTAAAATAACCTAAGAGTAGTTAAATTGATTTGTAAAAAAAAAAAGTCCCCTATTTGTGAAACAGACATTTGTTTTTGAGTATGGAGAGAGGTAACATATACATTTACAGAGAATTTGAAAAATTGCTTAAGGAAGACAGTTAAGTGATGCCATTTATGGAACTGAAAGCTATATATACCTAAATGTCTAAATTTGTCCTCTTAAGAGATTTGAAAAAAAGGATATCTTCCTTAAAGGTGAAATATATATTTTAAGAATGTGTTGAAGTGCCCTTGTGGGCACAAAAGTTATATAAAAACAGGTACCAGTAAAAATTTTGAAAAGTACCCATAGATCAAACTTTAGAGAAACTGCAAAAAAATTAATTACTTTTCTCACTAATATTTAATGTTTATAAATCTCATAATAATGTATCTTACTTAGCTCTTCAAGTTTAAGAAGAACAAAATCCTAAGACTAAAATAGTTCTCACAAATTTATATAGTAAAATATAGTCTTGGGTTTAAATCCTAGCTTTGCTACTTTTTATTTACCCTTTTAGTACTAAATTTCTTAATTGATTAAAATAAGTAATTGAGCTAGATATCTACTAAAATTCCTTCTAGATCAATCAATGTCTGTATTCTCTTAATCTAGTATTTTCTGGGGAATCAGACTTCTGACAGCAAAATCTCTTAACTCTTGTAATTATTCAGGATTTACATTCTGTGTTGTTTTTATTTACACATAGTTCTAAATATTTGTAGTTTGCTAATTTTCCATATTTTTACTGTTCATTAGTTTACATTCTTATCATCATCTGAGTGCTTCATATTTGCAATTTATTATGTTGATTTGTATTCACCATATTTGTGAACTTACTTTACTTAAACTTTACTTTGTGAACTTAATTTACTTAAACCATTTCAACAAATTTGGAAATTAGACAAAGTTAAATGACCTGCCCAGGGCCACACAGCTAGTCTTTCTCACTTTAGGACCAGCATTCTTTTATACCGCCTGCTGTAGTTTCCTCATCTATAAAATGAACTAGAGAAGGAAATGGCAAAACATTGCAGTATCTTTGACATGAAAACTCCAGATAAGGTCAGGAAGAGTTGGCCGTGATTGAAATGACTGAATAATAAAAATATTAAAATTTTAAATTAGTTTCATAATCTTTTGACAAATTCATATTATGTTCATCTTCCCATTACCATTCCTTTGTTGTCTTTGACAAGAGTGGAAGATAACATGTTAGACAGCCAGGACCTTCTATTGCTGTCTTTGCAAAATCAAGGTGGAAGGCCTCCAGTAAATCAAGCATATCGCATCAGATGAATTTTTAAATCTTCACTTGCAAGTCGTTAGAAATAGAGTGTCAGGTTTGAGAAGTAGAGGAAAGTCCAGTTTGGTTGGATAGCTATAGTATAGGAAGGAGAGTAAATAAAGAAAACAATACTATTATTATTTACTTATGAGATTGTGAGGTTTGTCTTTGCTTTTGCTTTTCTTTAGATTCTCTTTTCCCTTCCATTTTTAAATTTGTAGGTTACTTTGTAGTTTTAAATTTAAATTTTTATATTTTACTTTGTAGTTTTAAATTTGTAGTTACTTTCCTTTAGCAATTCCTCCTACTTTGCTTAGGAAAAACATTTTATTTCCCTTCTCTGCCATCTAGCCTTACTGTAGATAGACTTTTTACCCTAGTCAATGCCCTAACTCAGAATTTAGGTAATATTCCCTTTGTATTTCTCTTATCTATCTTTTTCTTCAAGTCCGTCTTCACAGATATTTAAATATTTGGTGAAGAAGCAGTTATAACCAAAACTTTTAGTGGTCAAACCAATTGAATAGAGAATAGAAAATAAATGTTAAGGAACAAGAAAACTGCAGATTTAACATATGCCCTTGTACATGGAGAATAGGAAGGAAAGGTAAAGCACACTATCCTGCCTTTCTGATTTTTTTTTTTTTTTTGCTTCGTGTATCTCAGCTCTCCAAAGAATTCCTTCTGGGCAGAAGCATTTTATTCCTCAACATACATTGTTGGGTGTCAGAAGGAGATAGTAGTTTACAATTGGTAATTTTTACTGTGTCATGCCTTCCAGAAAAGTTACATGATTCAGCTTTGGATCACTACCATCATTTACTTCCTTCACTCCTACTGAACGAAGGTGGAGAAAATGCACAACACTTTGACTGGGTCTGCTACAAGTTTTTATTCTATTATCTCAGCTCTCTCCTTTTCTGCATCCTCCTTCAGATCACTTATTCTAACCAGAAGTGTCCCTCAGGGACCTTTCTTCAACTTCCCTCTCTCCTTCCCCTATGTTGCTTCATAGCTCCCATGGATCCAATGACCGTCTCTGTAACTGATGACTCTCAAATTCACCTTTCCTGCTCCAAACTCCTTTCTGATGTATAGTCTCTCATCTTCAAATGCCTCTCAGACCTTGTACTGGATGTTTCATAGACATCTTAAAGTCAACGTATCCAAAAGAGAACTCATTTATCTTCCCCTTTAAACCTCCCCACCTCCTACCTTCTATAGTTACTGCTTTCGGCAACACCATCCTCTTAGTCCTTCAATTAGGAGACATCCTGAACTCCTCACTATCTCTTATCCCCTCATAAGAAACTGGTGCCAAGGTCTGTCAACTTCACTTTTGTAATATCTCTCAAATATGCCACCATCTTTCCACTGACACTGCCCCTTTTCTGGCGCAGACCCTCATCATCTCATTGCTGGTGAATCTGCTTGTCTTTAGTCTCTCCGCACTCCAGGTCATCCTCTATTCAGCCACTAAAGTGATTGTCTTGAAGTCAGATCACAATCAGTAAATGTCAGTGGCTATTATCTTTAGGATAGTGCCTTCATCAGATATTGTGACCTATATTCAGTGATCATTTTTATCTAGATAATGCCTATTTCTGTAAATAAAGCCTAAGTCTTCTGTGTTTGAGTCAGCTATTACCAGCTTGCATTTAAAATTAGATATGTTGCAGACATCTGAAACTCTAAAGGTCCGAAACAAAATTTCCTGTCTTGACTTTGAGACTCAACTTTTCCAAACTTAACAGTTTCTGAGGATTAATAGCAACAAAGAGAGAAGATTAACTGAAACACTTTATATAGTGCCTGCCACATTTTGTCATTGCTGTTAAATTATTTCATGTCCTGCTGTTTGTAACCATGTTTAAGATTTTCTTGCCAGAGATACTGGAGTGGTCTGCTGTTTCTTTCTCTAACTTATTTGATAGATGAAGAAACTGAGGTAGATAGGGTAGTTATTTGCACACTGTGACACCTAGATGCCCTTACCTGGCTCACAAGAAGCTCTATGTAAATGGTAAATAATTATTTTTATTGTTGGTTAAAATAGGAAGAATTGGAGGTGGGGGTTTTAGATAGCTTTAAGTTTTTTCTACCTTTTACTTGTTAATGATGTCTGTGCTTAACTTTTGACATTATAGGCTCTCAGTCAATCAATTTTTTAAGGGCTTAATTATCTTTCAGGAATTTGTACTAAGGGCATGCTAGGGATACATAGGAAAAGGGAAAAATGATTTCTGCTCTGACACAGCTTACATTGTAATGTTTCCTCCCTTGTTATGATTCTGAGTTGGCACAAGAACTTTATTCAGAAAGAATTTGGTAAAAACAAAAATGCTTTATTTCATTTAAAGTAAAATAGAAAATTGATTAGCAAAATATACACTTACAAAATTTAAAATAATATTTTATGACATGAAATCATGGGAACAAAAGAACTGTGTCAATTTATTTAAAGTGAATAGTTAAAAAACAACTTTAATCTCATTGAAACTTAATATAGTTCATGACAAATCATTAGAAAATAAACAAAAATGATGAAACTCATATATCTTTTTTTTTTCCCATAGGCGTCTCACAAAGGAAAATGTCATGCATTCTGGAAGACAGATTGGGAAGCTGAGCCACTGTAACCCAACTATTTTGTTTGATTATGTAGGTTTTGAGATTTTTATAAATTTTAAAATAAAATTTTACTATGTAAGCTGGGCAGCCAGGAATCAGGTATCAGAAAGACTTCTTTTGTGTACGTCAGATCTGGCTTTAGACACTTATTAGCTGTGCTACCTGGGGCAAATCACTTAGCCTAGTTTGCCTTAGTTTCATCAGTGAGATGGAGAAAAAAATGACAAACTACTCTAGTGTCTTTGTGAAGAAAATCCTAAATGGGGTCACAGATAGACAAAACAGATAGACTCAGCAACTAATAAACAATGACAGAAATGGCCTTTTTTGCATTATCATGATATGAATAGTCCCAATGCTAAGCATTTTTAATTTGCTATGTTGTTTGATTTAAAATAATATTAGAGGCTTAAGGTTGGAGGATATAGTACTTTTAAGGAAAATTGAGATCAACTTTTGATTACATTGAAAATGCAGCATTTATTTTTATACTTAAAGTGTTACATAGAGTTTGTTCTTGGTGAGCCTTATGTTTTATTTAATCTTATTTTTCTTAAGAAAGTGAAGGAAGTTCAGGCTTATTTGGAAATTCATCTGTTTCAAAACTTCATAAAACATGGTAGAAATGCAAAGTTTTTCTAATTTGAAACTACATTTAAATGTATTTAATGTTTGAAAATGCCTTATGACTTTGTTCACATAGAGTATTGTTACATTGAGATTTTAGGTCAAGTTGCTGTCTTCAAAATGGATTTTTTTTTTGATTTTATGTCTTTCAGGTTTTATCACAAATACAAAAATTTGATAACTTAATTACACCAGTAGTAGATTCATTGAAATATCTTACTTCTTTGAATTATGATGTTTTGGCATGTATCCTTTCATTTAGAAAAAGATGCTTCTGGGGAATAGTAAAATAATATTAAAAATTTAAAAATGCTGTGCAAAAAAGGTTTTAATTGTGAACTAATGAATATTTGTATACAAATTAATTGCATCATTCTTAAGTATATCTAGATGGAACATTTAGAATATGTGAAGATGACATGAAGTTTTCAACTATAGCTAGATTTCAAAATACTGGAGTAGGTCTGCAACATTGGGTTGGATGTAATAAAATTTATAGTAAACATTTTCTATGGGTTAAAAATTTGATTTAGCAAATGTTTGTAATATAGGATAGGCATGTGAACTAAGGACTAAGCAATGTGTAGAATTTACATACTTAAGTCTGTGCTAAGCAGTGGACATTTATGAATTCACATAGAATTTTCTTTTTGTGTAATGGAATTGTTTTGTGTGTATTTAATAATAAATTACAAGAAATTCATATTGAGAGAAAAAGGAAGATCACAAGATAAGGACTCCTGTTGGGGGAGTTAATTGACTACAGAAGGCTGTGTTTCTGATTTGTCTGCTGAGGAGAACAACTTTTGCACCATAAATTTTAGTACAATTACGGCTAAAAAGGATTTGAAAACTAAACATATGTAAGGCAAGAGTAAGTGGTCACCTAATTGACCCTGATCAATTCATATTGCCTTGTCTATATGAGCAGAGCATGAATATTGAAAAATTGGTAAATTTTGGCAAATAATATTTGAAAAATTAAGGAGTTACCACAAGATAGGAGAAGGGCAGGATTCCTGAATTTCAAATTTCCTGAATTTCAGAAGAATTCAAAAGATCATTTCAGACTTGGTTTCCTGGGAAAATTTTAGAATGGATCTTTAAAGAGCTGGTTAATAATCAGCTAGATAGAAGATCTGAGTTCAGATGTGGCCTTGGATACTTAATGAATGAACAACAATAATAACAACTTACATTACATAGCACTTGTTATATTCCAGGTACCATACTAATCACTTTAAGGTTATTATCTCCTTTGATATTTCCAAAAACCTGGGGACAGCCTTATCTCATTTTAAGATTAAGACTTACTCAGGGTAATATAGGAAGTACCTGAGGCATGATTTCAACTTATTTCTTAAAGACTCCAGGCCTGGTGCTTTTTGCTGAGACCTTTGAGTTTATCCTGGTGCTGTTTTACTTTTGTTTATCATGTTCCTAATTTGTTCCTGTGACCAGCCTTTCTAGATAACCATATGAAGTATGTGTATTTTGATTTTACACCTAGGTGGATAAAGTCAGGGGTCTGGAGTCAGTAAGATTCATCTTGTGATGCTGTAGCTTTCTTATTTTTCTACTATTTCAGTTATTTGCACATTAATTAAACAAATGAATATCACCTTTGACAATGATGGATAATTGATAAAGTGATGAACTTGGAAGTCAGGGAGAAATTAAGTTTAACTTTTTTTTGTCTCAGTTTCTTCCTTAAGAATCTGATAAGTCCTTTGCAAACTAGAAAATGCTATTTTAATGCTAGCTTTTATTGTGATTATGATTTCATTATTAAATTAGGATTAGTATAAAATGAGAAATAGAATTGAGGAACTACTAAACTCTGAAGAGGAGAAAATTGAAGTCCTAGAGGTCATTGAGCATTTTAAATTAATCCCAAAATGACACTTATTAACAATTTTTTTCTAAAGCATTGATATTTTAAATAACTTAGAAAAGGAAGACATTCTTATACTAGAACAGAAATTATTACCAAAGCTAAAAAAGCATTTTCAATAAATTAATAAGGATTGGTGATAGTTCGCATCTAACTATAATTTAAAGTGGTTTATTTTGATAGATTTCTTTTTGTTTTAAGATGTTAGTAAAGGGAACAGTTCTGAGAACCCTGCTGCTCTTTTGGGAAGAACTGTAATCCATCTACTTTTGCTATCATTTCAAGAAAAATTTTTTTCTTAATTTTGTAAAAGATTGCATTATTGAAGCTCTGGCTAATCCAGAGAAGGAGAGAATGAATCATGATGATACAACCATTTCAGGCTGGCTTCAAAGTGAGTATTTTGTTGTTTGTATGACATTATCCATGAAAGACTTTATTTTGAGTGAATATTCTTGGATTCTTTCTAATACTGTGCATCCTAAAGATTTCAGGTTTCTCTTTATTTTCACACAATGTAGGTCTTGCTTGTTTCTGTGGTGCAGTTTTCCGCAAATACCCTATTGAACTTGCTGGCCTTCTGCAATACGTGGCAAACCAGCTAAAGGCAGGGAGAAGGTAGGCTTGTGAAGTTATATTTAGGTTCTAATATATACCTATTTTAATAATAGGTTGGTATTAAGTAATTTTTTATTATCATTTTGCCTGTAAACCTACATTTCAAAATGGTATTCAATTCAGATTTTGTAATTATGATTTTCCTCGTTTTTGAATTTTTTTAACAAATTCTAAATAATTTTTTAAAATTGTAATATTTTACATTGATATCCAAGATTAGAATAATAGAACTTTAGAGATGGCAGGGAACCATAAATTCCAGCTTATGAATCCTATTGAACTAAGAACCTTATGCAACATCACTGACATTTAGTAATTTTTCAAAGTTTTTTTTTTTCTAATGAGGGGAAACCTCCCAAGCAGCTTATTCTTTGAGTTAACTTTTGATTAAGAAATGTTGCTTAGACTGGTTTGTCCACCAGGGACTAATAGCTGTGAGAATAAACTGATAGTTTTGAGTGCCAAATTAAGTGCTTAAATATTCAGAAACTGTTGTAAGTCAGCTCTTTTGTCCTTTCTAAATTGTATTCTGGCAGTATGGCAAAGATCTAGTTTAAAATCTTGTCTCTGACACTAAATAGAAACATGAGCTACTTTTTGAGATTGTTATTTACTTATTTATCCTCTTGGAGTCTTGGTTTCCTGAATTATAAAATGGAAAAATGGACCTAATAACATAGTATTCAATTCACTAATTTGTTGTGATTTTAGTGAAGCAATATATGTAAAAATATTTTGAAAATTTTGTAACATTAATTACATATTAGTTTTTGTTACCACTGTCATTATGTTTCTCTGATGAAACATTCTGAAATCCTTCAAAGGATTCTTGTATATATACAATCATTTTTAGTAGCCAAGTCACTATTTAGTCAGCATGGAGTCCATTGACATATTAGGTATTTTTCTGTTCCAGTAATCTTTGCTTCTCTTGATGTAGATTACATTTCATTTTTTGGACTTCATATCATCATCTTTATTTGTAGATGTTTCCCTCTTTGGTCCCTATTTTCTTCTGCTTGCACGTTTTGTGTCTTACTGACATGTTTAGATCTTTAGGGAATGCATCATCTCTATAAAGATCAATCCATTACTTAACATTTATTAAAGCATTTTTTGATTATGTGAAGACCAGCAAATAGACCAATATGGCCAAATAGTAGAAGTCCTAGAGATTTGTGCAATTTAAAAAAAAAATTTTTTTTGTTTTTATTAAATTTTTTTTTGATGAACAAAAATCCACTTTTTCTCCCTTCCCTTTTCCTCTTCTTACATGGGCAAAGAAAACATTGCTTAAGTCCATTAGAACAGAAATGATTTGTAAGAGGCCTGTAAGGATATGAAAGAGCTAGGTTGTGAAGAATGTTAGATGCCAAAAAGAGCAGTTTATGTTTAGAATAATAGTGAGTCACTAGCATTTATTTATTGGGTCATTGGTATAAAGTTCAAATTTAAATGGAGCCACTAAAGGATCCATGAAGGTAGCATAATGATTTAGTTTTAAAGAGTAATGTTATTTTGCTATCATACTTTTATTTATTTTTAGTGACATATTTCCTAATTGTATTTTTATATAGTTCAGACAGTGAAACCCCTGGTATTGATCAGTGGTAATAAGAATTTCAAGTGGGTGATGGCTGTTGGAGTACAATTAACAAAATTTATTGAAAAAATATTATGATATCTCTTTATAAATTTCAGCTGTCTTTGTAGGTATTTTTTTGTTGTTACTATTATTTTATATATGGAGTGAATGAGGCAAGTTGATGTTTCAAACTTGAACTACTGGAAAGTTTATCTTCTTCCTCTTCCCTTTCCTTGAGAAAGGACAAAAGGTTGCAGTTTCTGTGAGATCTTTGAATGTATCTTGATTTAGTGTAGAAATTTACCACCTTGTCTGATGAGTTAAGAAATAGTAAATATTTCCTCTTTTCAGGAACTGTGTTAATTATTAAATGTATACAGCATAAATAGAAAGTAAATATACGTTAATTTCATACCAGGTCTTTAGATGGTAGATATAAGCATAGGCTTAGTGTAGAAGCCCTTAAGTTTTTATCACTATAATGTTACATGTTATTTTCTTGAAAGGAGGGATTTCTAGGGGCAGCTAAGTAGTGCAGTGGGTAGAGCATTGGCCCTGGAGTGAGGAAGACCTGAGTTCAAATCTAGCCTCAGATACTTGACACACTTACTAGCTGTGTGACCTTGGGCAAGTCACTTGCCCTGCCTTCCCCCTCCAGTAAAAGAACGGATTTTTTTCATTCTTTGTATTTACACACACACACACACACACACACACACACACACACACACACACACACACACACACACTCTCACTCACTCACTCACTCACTCACTGTCTTCCACAAAAGAGGAAACATGGAAAGATGCTTGTTACTTTTACAAAAATCCTTTTTGGTATTTTCTGTTGAGCTGGATCTGTGATTTCATTAATATGTGACTACAATCCATGTATATGTTATTCATAATGTAATTTGTTTTTTGTTTCCTAAATGTCTATTTTTAATGAAAAACTAGGAAATTCAGATAACAGAACTGAACAATGACTGATATATCAAATCTTTCAGAACAATTACTAAAAAAGTATAATCCTAAAAAATCCATTACCCTGCCCCACACATAAATATAGTATCAATCTGTGTTTAATTCCACAGCAAAAGTGGGACTTTCTTACGCTGCTTTTGACATTGTACATTGTTTTCATTTGTTCCCCTTCCTATATACCTCATTTATCTCATGCCTTCTCTTTTTATACATTCTAGAAAAGGCAGTTATAATAGAACCTAAGGCTGAGTCCTTTTCTGTCTTCTTCAGCACACTAAATTGCATTCCTTCCCTCTGATTTGTGGTATTTCAGAAACTCCCTTAGAGAGTGGGGACTCCCCTTTCTTCTTTCTCTTGGATACCTCAGAAGTTTGCATAATGTCATTTTTTTTTTATCTCATATAAGCTAAATACTAGAGGGGAAGTCTTGCAAATAATCAGTGCCTGAGATCAATTGCTTTTTCTGTACTGTTTGCCCTAGTAGAATGCCCCTCCTAACTTTCCCCTTTATACTTTCCATTTCCAGTTAGGAGCTCCATCATGTTTTGTTGTTTCATCATTTGTAACTTTGGCCCATCCTTGATTATACTTTTTTCCCATGATACTCTTTCTGATATCTAGGTGTCAGATCTCAATTCTATTTCCACATCCCCTTTAGACTTTCCACTTAAAAGACTGCTATACTAGTTTAGCCCTTTATCAGGACTCATCTGGAGTATGATAATGGACTCTTTGTAATTTCAGTGCTTTTTCTCTCAAATTATAGATCATGTAGCTGCTAAATTAATATTTCTGAAATGAAAGTTTAACCATGTCATTCCTCAACCAACCATCCTTCTATTTTGTCTGTATGATAAAATAGTGATTCATTTTCCTTACAGCTTAGCTTTCTACGTTTTCACCTTTTATTTCCTTCGTTACACTTGCATTGAGTACCATCTAATTAACTATCCACAAATTTAGTATTCTTCTCCTGTTTCCATGCTTTTGCAAATTCTGTCCTTCATGGTTGGACTATTCTTTCCTCACCAAACTGCTTAAAAATATAAGATGATAGATAGCACGGTGTATAGAGTTCCAGCCCTGGAGTCATCAAGACTCAACTTCCCAAGTTCAGATCTGACTTTGGACACTTAGTAGCTGCATGACATCACTTAACTGTTTGCCTCACTTTCCTCATCAGTATAATGACTTAGAGAAGGAAATGGCTCCAATCTTTGCAAGGAAAATATCAAATTAGGTAATGAAGAGTTGACTGACATTAACTGAACAACAACCACTTTCCACCAGAAGACTTTCCTTTTTCACTTAATGTTCTATAAAGCATCAAAACACCTTGTATTTCATTACAGTAATTTAAGCTGTTTGATGGTAAGGAATATTTAAAAAAGAAACAACCTTTGGGGCCTACATAATTAGGTTTTTATCTTGTTAAAAAATACAAGTCTAGAAAGTAGGTATATTGATTTCTTTGAAGAAATTCCCAGAAAATGATAAGAATATTGCCATTAGTATTACTTAACTTTTACTACTTATATTTTGGATATAATTCTGTAGTTAATAGTTCTGAACAGTTAGATGAATTATGCAGTTTGATGAATTATGGCTATTTCTTTCTTGGCTTCTTGTTTTGTTTTGTTTTAGTATTATAATAAAAATTTGTTTAGAAATGGGGCATGTCCTGAATAGATTTGACATTATATATTAGCAGTGAAAAATTGAATAATCAGTATGTTTTCTACTGTAAAATATCATGTCAACCTGTGGGTGAATTAGGAATTCAAGAATTCCAGGAAAGTAGAACCTAAACTGATTAGAAATAGAAAAGTTTTCTGGTATGTAATAGAAACAGTAATTATAGAAAGACAGCGTTTCCATCCTGCATTTTATTAACCTTTTTTTAACCCAAAGACCTAGTCTAGTTTCTCTTGACTTAAATACCAAACTGAACACTATGTGTAAATGGACTGGGTCTGACTTCAGCAAGAAATAAATGATTCACTTTTCTGTAACTTGAATCCAGTTAAATATTAGTAAATTTCAGAGCCAGAAACTGAAATTTCCCCTATGCCTGGATGCTTTTCTAATACTAAAATAATGCATGCTGTCATTTCTCTGTTTTGAGTCTATATTATTAACATAGTTTCCTTCTAACTTGTGAGTAGCTTTGACCTACTTATATTGAAAGAGGTAGTACAAAAAATGGCAGGAATAGAAATTACAGAAGAAATGACAGTGGAACAATTAGAGGCTATGACTGGTGGAGAACAGCTAAAAGCTGAGGTGAGCATGATTTTTTTTCCTTTAATGAGTGGCTGTTTCTTTTATCTCTTTTATCTTTTATTCCTTCTCCTTTTCTTCCCCCCTCCCCAGTATAAAGTGAGACGATAATTGCTAAAACAAATGTAAGTTTTAAAATTTTTATATTTGTAATTATGAGTAAAAATACCTGGGGTTTGTATTATCTGTATTATCTGCCGAAAGTCATTTGGGAAACTAGAAAGAATAAATGGATTCAGCCACAAACATTATTTTCACTGATATTTTGCATTGCTATTCAAAAATGATTGTATTTAATGTTCTTTTTTTCAAGGTCTTCCTATGATGTAGTATCTTTTTTTGGATAAGATTTTATATATATACATATATATGACGGTTTCTAAATCATAGCTTATAAATTTTTATTTTACTTAATCAATGTTTATTTTCTTTTATTTGCTGAATCTATAATCTGATTACCTTTTTTCTCCTTTATAGGGTGGCTACTTTGGACAGATTAGAAACACAAAAAAATCCTCTCAGAGGTTAAAGGATGCAGTCTTGGATCATGGTCTTGCCCTTCCTCTATGCATTCTTATGGCTCAGCAGAGGAATGGGGTAATATTCCAGGAAGGAGGAGAGAAACATTTGAAGCTTGTGGGAAAGTTATATGATCAGGTATTTTGAAAATTGTATTTGTATTAGCCAAAATTTTTAGTTTGATTTAGCTTCGAGTAAATATGTTCAGAATATTGACATATATTTATATATTTAATAACTTTACCTATTGAGAAAGCAAGAAAAAAAAAACCTGTTACAAATATATAGAACAGGCAAACAATTCTAGTAGCTATTTAAACAACAACATATGGTTCAGATGTAGTGAGTGAAATACAATAAAGGTAGACTGAAGTGCATTTTCTCTGAGCAAAGTAACAGATGCAAGTCTATTAATAAAGCTGTCTTGGTGGACTTTCATTTGTGGAGTACAGAGTAAAGAATTAACAGAACAGGGGGCATCATGAGGTTGAAGAACAATTTCCCTTCTTCCCTTCCTTGGCTCAGAAGTGTTGATTTGCGAGCTCAAAAGTAATGGTCCAGACTTACTTGAATATCCAACCAGACATCCTTGAAAGATAGCTTAGTGGTATAAAAAGGTACAAGTCTGGACCCCTAAAGGCAGGAGCATTCCTGAGGAGAAGAGAGATTAGGTCCTTCCCTATCTGTTGAAAAGGCAAACAACATGTTATCTCTATGTATGCAAAGTCTATTTCTGCTTTTGATGTGCTGCAAAAAACAAGAAAAATAAAGTAAGAAATAATTATTCTTCAATTTGTACTCAGAATTCATCAATTTTCTCTTTGAAGGTGGATAGCAATTTTTTTTATCATAATTCCTTAGGAATTATCTTGGATTGTTGGGAAGTCTTTTACAGTTGATCATCATTACAGTATTGATGTTACTGTGTACAATATTTTCTTGTTTCTGTTCACTTTACTATATATCAGTTCATGTAAGTCTCTCGTGGTTTTTTGAAATCTGCCTGCTCAGTCATTTCTTATATCACAATAGTGTTTCATCATAATTATATATCACAACTTTCTCAGCCATTCCCAAATTTATGGACATCCCCTCAATTTCCAGTTCTTTGCCATCACAAAAAATGCTGCTATAAATATTTTTGCACATAGAGGTCATTCTCCTTTTTTCTTTGATGTCTTTGGGAGACAGACATAGGAAGAGTTTTTACTGGATCAAAGGGTATTCACAGTTTTATAGTGTTTTGGTCATTGTTCCAAATTGTTCTCTACAATAGTTGCCTGTTCAAAATTCTGATAATAGTTCATTAATGTACCTGTTTTTCCTTTATTCCTTCTGTCATTTTTGATGGGTGTGAGGTGGAATCTCAGAATTGATTTAATTTGTATTTCTCTAACCAACAGTAATTTAGAGCATTTTTTCATATTTGATTTCTTCATCTGAAAACTTCCAGGCTTTATTATTTGACCATTTATCAATTTGGAAAGGACTTTTATAAATTTCAGCTCTGTATATTAGAGAATGAGGCTTTATAAAAGAAACTTGCTGTTTTTTTTTTTTTTTTTTTTGCTATGCCTTGTTCATTGTACCTTTCAGCAAAATGTGGTTTGCCTCTTAGCAAAGTATATGATCCATTATTTGTTTTTCTTTGAGACCATGATTGCTACCCCTTACCTTCCCTCCCATTTTCCTTCCATTGTAAAACTTTATTCTTTTATGTAATAAAAATTTCCCATTCTACCTCTCCTTCTACCTCCAAAATATCCTATCTCTATCTTCTTCCTTCATCCGGTACATCCCTCTTCCCATCTCCTTTATTTTTTTGGAGAGCATTCCCACATTGACTCACACTTACGCAAGAACTTCTGACTGCCCTGATGATAAAGTTCTTAGGAGTTATATGTATCATCTTTGTGTATAGGAAAGTAAGTGCTTTAACTCCTTTGAGTCCCTCTTGTTTACTCTTTTATGTTTACCTTTTATGCTTGAGTCTTGTGTTTGAATGTCAGATTTTCTATTCAGTTCTGGTTTTTTCATCAAGAATGCTTGCAGATCTTTCATTAAATATTGTTTGTTTCCCCCTGAAGGGTTACACTCCTTTTCGCTGGGTAGGTTAATTTTGGTTGTAATCTTAACTTCTTTGCCTTTCAGACTATTATATTTTGTGCCCTCTACTGCTTTAACATGGAAGCCACTAAGTCTTGTGTGATTCTGACTGTGGCTTCATGACATTTGAATTGTTTTTTTCTGGCTGCTTGATTTTCTCATTGACCTGAGAGCTTCAGAATTTGACTGTAATATTCCTGAGTTTTCATTTTGGGATCTTTTCTCGGTGGATGGATTCCTCCAATGTGCATTCTACATACTGATCTAAGATATCAGGGCAGTTTTCCCTGAGAATTTCTTGGAATATCTTATCTAGGCTCTTTATCTGAGCATGGCTTTCAGAAAGTGTTCTATAATTCTTAAATGAGCTTTCTTGGTCTATTTTCCAAGTCAGATGCTTTTCTGATGAGACAGTTTGTATTTTCTTCTATTTTTTCATTTTTCTGACTTTGTTTTTTGATGTTTCATGGAGTCGTTAGCTTCCAGTTGCCTGGTTATAACTTGTAAGGAATTATTTCCTTCAGTGAGCTTTTGTACCTGTTTTACCTCCCCCTGCTTCCCTCATTCAACCAGTTTTGCTTTTTAAGTAGTTCTTTTCTTTGATGAATTTTTGTGCTTCTTTTACCATTAGGCCATTTTTTAAAGTATTGTTTACTTTACTATTTTTTTGGTGCCTCTTTAGTAAGCTGTTAAATTTTTTTTACGTACTTTTCTTCCATCACTCATTTTTTTCCCTAAATTTCCCTTTACCACTAATTATCTCTTTTTTATCTATTCCAGAAATTGTAATTGGGCTTGGGTTCAATGAGCATTTTCCTTTGAGGCTTTTTTGGTAGTTGTTTTCATATTGTTGTCTTATGAGTTTGTGTCTTGGTCTTCCCTGGAACTGTGGTAGATTTATATAGTCAAGTTCTTTTTTTTTTGTTGTTTGCTCATTTTTTCCAGACTATATCTTGACTTCAGACTTCAAAGTTGGCCTGTGCTTACTGCTCCTTCTGTGGGTTGGCACTGAACAAAGTTTGAGGGTTCTTTTGTGCTACTTTCAGAGCCAGTTCTGGGGAATGGGGTCTCCCAAGTTTTCAGTGCATAAAGGTGATGTAGGAGAGGTTGGTCACTGCTTTCCTGGTCCGTGCTGTGATCTTTAACCAGGAAAGACTCCTGTTCCCATGCAACCAAAAAGCACTAATAATCCTCATGGCCCTGGCATTTTTTTCTGCCATGGAACTGCATCTTTTTCTGACCAGTTGTTGAGACCTGTTATTGCCACCATAGTATGTGTCAAAGACTTTTGCTAATATCTTAAATTTTCTTCTTACTCTTTTTTGTTAACTTTGCCACTCCAAAATTTGGTTTGATTTGTTATTTTAAAGTTATTTGGAGGGGAATGTTGGGAGAGTTGAGCTAGGTTGCTACACCTAATCTGCCATCTTGGTTTCTGTTTTCAGATATAAGTATATCTTACTCCATTTCTTATTTCTGTTTTTGTTTTCATTTTAGTGTCATGATACCCTGGTACAGTTTGGTGTTTTTTTGGCATCCAGTCTGAGTACAGAGGATTACATTAAACGAGTGCCATCAATTGATGTGCTTTGTAATGAATATCATACACCTCATGATGTAGCGTTTTTCCTGTCTCGACCAATGTATGCACACGATATTTCAGTAAGTAAATGGGTATTACATTGAATATGCTGTTTCAAGTTGTCTGTAATTTTTATATTTGTTAAATTGCTACTAACATAATTAAAAATGGTTATAAGTTTAGAGTCCTGAATTTTCCTACTGATAAGACTAATATTTTAGGAAGCTCAAGAATTCAAATCTGTCATATTTTTCAATGTTTAGGATCTTTATTAAAAATCTTAATTTTAATTTCTGTAACTTTTTCCCTTGTTTCTTTCCTGACCGAAACCATCCTGCAATGCCAGGCAGGAACTGTACCTGCCACCATCATGCTGTACTGCTATACTCCTCCCTGGTGTTTCCTCTTCTCCCTATCCATCAGCCATGCACGCTTCTTGACAACTCTGTTCTTTGATGTGAAATGGAAGAAGCTACACCTTGCCACTGAGATCCTCCAGGTCTTATCATCTGTTATATCTCTATGCTCCACAGACTCTCATATGACCTTTTGATCCAAAGGTGCTACTCATCTTGCTGAACTCTTAGGACCTTGGCTTTTTCCATCTACTCTGAAGCTTACAATCTGAGAGACTGTCACCCTTTGCCTAGTGCATGGTTAATAGATTCATTCATTCATCCATATTTCAGTGTCGAATTTTAAATAGAAGCATAGTCCTAATTTTAATTGTTTTAATTAATTTTGAGATTGGTAGAATCAATGATTGATAAATTGATTCATACCAAGAAAATATGCTGGTGCAACATATTTAGTGGTTTTGTTTTTTGTCTTTTTTCCCTATCTCTAGTCAAAGTATGAGGAACTTAAAAAAGCTGAAGAGGGAAATAAAAAGCACAAAGTTCATAAATATATTGCATCCTGCGAATTAGTGATGGCCCCTGTCCATGAAGCAGTAATCTTTTTGCATGATTCTAAAGTGTGGGATGATATCAGTCCACAGTTCTATGCTACATTCTGGTCATTAACAATGTATGACCTTGCAGTACCACATAACAGCTATGAAAGAGAAGTCCGTAAACTTAAAGTCCAGATGAAAGCAATTGATGACAATCAGGAAATGGTATGTCTTTAATTACTAGAATAACTAAAGTATTAATTTATAATTCTGCAAGAATTAATAATTATTGAATGATTTTTAAAGGTTCATTTTTGATGTATATTATGTTCATTTTTATAATTCATGTGAAGAGAGTTTTAATGTTAAAATTTCAGGTTAACATACCTAGAAATATTTTTTTACTGTGATGAATAATGGTAAGAAATTTCATTTAAATTTAAAGTAGAAAAAAAGAAATAATCTGTTTCTCAAATTTTTCTTTGTCAGCCTCTAAATAAAAAAAAAAAAGAAAAAGAACGCTATACTGCTCTCCAGGACAAACTTCTAGATGAAAAAAAAAACCAGATGGAACATGTTCAGAGGGTTCTACAGAGACTAAACCTGGAAAAAGATAATTGGCTTTTAGCTAGTAAGTCTACATGGTCTCTTCAGTTATCCTGCTAATTTCTGAATTAGGCTACATATTGTTTTACCTGTATTTATTATATTATTCAGTGTCTAAAATATTAATATACATATCTTGTTCTTTTTTTATCTTAGATGTAGTATTAACAGTTAACATTATTCAGAAGTTTCTTTTAGTATTTCATATATAATTTTATCCTAAAGTAAAAGATTTTAACTTTCATAGCAATTTAGATATTCAGTGTTTTGCTATGCTAAGAATCGGCTTTCTTTCTCTAGAGCTTATTTATAGCATAAGCCACCTAGGTTGAAGGAATATCCATTCTCTTCATACTGTGTAGGTTATGCCTAAAATTCTTCCTAAACCTTTCTTAAAAAGTTGTGATCTTTGTTGGTTATTTGATTAAGAGCATTTCTCATATGCTTATTAAGGTAGCTTTTATTTCTTCCTCTGAAAATCCATCCCTCTTGGCCATTTTAAAATTAGATGTCTCTTACTTGATTCAGTTATCTATCTATTTGAGAAATCAGACCTTCATCGGTGAAACTTTATCTAAAGGACATTTTACTGTTTTCATCTCATTTTTAGAAGCATTGATTTTGCATTGAATTTTTGTAATCAAGATTATCCACTTTACCTTTTCTCAGTGTCTGTTTCCCAAAACCTTTCCCAGTCCATAGATCTCACAGGTAATTTCCCCTATACTCCATTAGTTTGCTTATGATGTCAACATTTATGTCTAAAAATGTGTCCATTTTTTATTTTTTCTTGTTGTATGGTGTTAGATATTGGTCTTTGTCTAGTTTCTGCCATACCATTTCTGCACATTTTGTTGAATAGTAACTTTCTGCCCAATACAAGTATCTTGGGGCTTATTAAGCACTTAATTACTGTGCTTATTTTCTATTGTGCTCTCATATGTTACAGTGAATAATCTTTCTATTTCTTACAGAAGACAGTTTCAACGAGGAAATCTGGCACTACTAGATCCCCTCCTTTGACATTCTTAAATTTTCCTTTTATATTCTGGACTTTCTATTCCTAGAGAATGTTAGCCCCTTTTTATTTCTTGCCTTAACTCTTTGAGGAATTCTTCTTAGACTTGTATCCAAACTGAATTTTTCTTTGAGATTTTGCTTGTAGATTTTTCCAAGTCCTTATATCTATTTTTGTCTCAAACTAAAAGTCTTTATG
Organism: Phalanger gymnotis; assembly: GCA_028646595.1. Classification (NCBI taxonomy): domain Eukaryota; kingdom Metazoa; phylum Chordata; class Mammalia; order Diprotodontia; family Phalangeridae; genus Phalanger; species Phalanger gymnotis. Next base: position 56,501,376 of record CM053628.1, on the reverse strand, counting down.
ATTGAGTCCTTTCTTTTGTTTGCTTTTTCCTTTATGACTTTTTATTTGATGTTAGTACTCAGCTGTGCACACTTTTTTGGGAGGATATGCAACATAAACTTCTGTTCTCTTAAATCCTCCTACAAATTTCACAGCTCTGGCTGTTAGTTTAGTTGGTGTAGCTGGTGAAGATTTATTTACTGAGCTCCCAGTTTGAATTTTATAAGTTCTTGATCCAACTAAAATATCCTCTCCACTTTGTTCTCCTTGTCCTCAGTCAGCAAAGACCATACACAAAAGGGAGTGAGAGAGACACCAGGGGATACCCATTCTGTAGAGTTGAAACCAGATAGGACACCAGATCCAGAGTGGAGTGAGCTTAAAAGTCTTCTCTAAAGGGGCAGCTAGGTGGCGCAGTGTGTAGAGCACCAGCCCTGGAGTCAGGAAGACCTGAGTTCAAATTTGGCCTCAGGCATTTGACACATGTATTAGCTGTGTGACATTGGGCAAGTCAGTTAACCCCAATTTCCCTGCCCCCCCCCAACAAAGTCCTCTCTGAAGGAGGGGAAAGGAGACCTCTGTGTCAAGAAAGACTTGACTTAGTTGCATGGAGATGAGATTAGCAGTGATGAGTTTAACCTGTGGGCATCTTATTTCCTGGAAAGCAGTAGATGCAGAGTGGAAGTCTTTCTCTCATCCTGAGTTTCTTTATTCATAAATGAAGTAGTTGAGCTGAAAGACTTCTCAAATTCTTCTTTAGGTCCTTAATTTTGACACCATGTTGCACCCCATTACATTTTCTAGCTGTACTTTGTATATTTGTATATTGCCTTTCTCAGTTAAAATATAAGTTCCCTGAAAGTGGAACTTATCTCATGTGTTTGTATTTTTACCGTAAGTATTTGGCAGTGCCCGACTGTATGTCTGGTATGTATTTAAGAAAGATTTTTTTTCCTTCCATTCCATTTTGTCTCTCTGTCCATCATATTTCCTCATTATTAAGAGAAGGGAAAGTATAAAATAAAATAATTGTTTTTAAATCAATAACAGAACATTAATTTTTTTTGTATTTTTTTTCTGTAGAGTCTACCAAAAATGAGACAATCACAAAATTTCTACAGTTGTGTATATTTCCTCGGTGCATTTTTTCAGCAATTGATGCTGTTTACTGTTCCTATTTTGTGGAGTTAGTACACCAGCAGAAAACTCCTAATTTTTCTACTCTTCTCTGTTATGATCGAGTAAGTTCTTTAATTTTACATTTTTTGTTTCTGTTTAAAGTTTTTCTCCTCCTTCAGAAAATCTCTGGTTTCATTACTATGTTTACGCCCTCTTTGAATAGAAATAATAGTCGTCTGTGTTATTAAAAATATATACTGTGGCCAAAAAAGATTTAGCAACTAATGATGAAAGTTTTGATGATTAAGATCTCAACATTTAACTAGTTTCACACAAACACAGGTTTGTTTCTAGTTAGAAGCTTAATATATGCCTATTTTAGTGGCACCTTATGGCGTTTCTACTATCCTAAACAATAATCCTGAGATTTTAGGGTCATTTCATGCTAGATTTAATTATCAGAGTAGAGTAGTATTCAGTATTACTGATTTTTTTTTAACTTGGAAGGCTCTAAGTTTCTTTATAGTAAAATAAAAAACTGGAATTAAAGTTACTGGGAGTAATATGAACAATTTCGGGAGTAATGTGAACAATCTCAGATTTGCAGATGATAACACTCTGATGGCAGAAAGTGAAGAAGAATTAAGAAGCCTCTTGATGGGGGAGAAAGAGGAGAGAGTACAAGTTGGCTTAAAGCTTAACATAAAAAACAAAAACAAAACTAAGATCTTGACAAATAAAGGAAGAAGAAATGGAAGCTGTGTCAGATTTTATATTTTTTTATTCTTGTACTCAATAATCAATGTAGACAAGTGACTGAAGTCCTGAAAAGATGTTTACCCCTTGGAAGGAAAGTTATGGCAAATCTGGATAGCATACTAGAAAAGCAAAGGTATAAGCTAGTCAAAGCTATGGTTTTTCCAGTAGTGATATATGGTAGTGAAAATCACACTCTAAGGAAAGCTGAACTCTGCAGAATCAACATTTTGAATTGTCGTACTGGAGAAGAATTTCAGCAGTCCCTTGGACAACAAGGGAGTCTAGTCAATGTTTAAATTAATTTAGACAATTCACTGGAAGGTCAAATACGGAACCTGAATGTTAAGTACTTTGGCAACATAAAGAGAAGATGGGACTTATTGGAAAAGATCCTGATATTGAGAAATATTGAAGACAAAAGAGATGGATAGACTCTGTCATGAAAACAATGAACATGAATTTGGACACACTGAGAGAGAGTGGAGGATAAAAGGTAACGAAGAATATGACACAACTGAGCAATGAACCATAATGACAAAAAGAAGTATTCCATTTTGAAAAGTAATGAGGAATTATAAACCAATAGTTACTAAATAGTGTGTGCCTTTTGGTCTAGCTGTGCCACTGGCTAGGTCTTTAACACAATAGAAGAAATATACATATATATGTATATGTATATATGTATATAGAAGAAATATACATATATATGTATAAAATCATTTATATTTATAAAAATGTGTACATTTAGAAAATATTTGTAGCAGCTATTTTTGTGTTGGCAAAAAACTGCAAAAAAAAGGAATGTCCCTCAGTTGAGGAATGACTTGTGAATATGTATATTGTGGTATATGTGTGTGGTACAATACTATTGGCCTATAAGAAATGAAGAGGGACAAAGAATTATATGAATGGATGGAATAAGAATTGGGGGAGAATGCAGGAGCAGAACAGTTTATTCTAAAACATCAATATAAAAGTAAAGACTTTTAAAAAAAAAGTGATCAAAGTAGGAGAGCTGCAAGTTTACCTGACAGATTTATGGAGAATAGAATAATTTATGACAAAAAAATAGAAAACATTATGAAATGCAAAATAATTTTGATTATGTTAAATTGAAAATTTTTTGCACAAACATAGTCAGTGCAGTCGAGATTAGAATGGAACCAGAAGTCTGGGAAACAAAATATATAGAGAACTGAATGACACTGCTTGTTTCTCAGTTGATAAATGATCAAAGGATATGAACAGGCAGTTTTCAGAGGAAGAAATTAAAGTTATCTATAGTCATATGGAAAGATGCTGTAAATCACTATGGATTAGAGAAATGCAAATTAAAACAACTCTGAGGTACCACATTACACTACCAGTCAGATGATGTAAGATGACAAAACAGGAAAATGAAAAATGTTGTACAGGTTGTTGGAAATTTGGAACACTAATTCATTGTTGGTGGAGTTGTGAAATTATTCAACCATTCTAGAGAGGAATTTGTGGGGTTTTTGGGGTTTTTTTTGGGCAGGGCAGTTGGAGTTAAGTGACTTACCCAAAGTCAGTGTATGTGACAAGTGTCACAGTATATGTGTCAGTGTCTGAGGCTGGATTTGAACATAGGTCCTCCTGACTCCAGGGCTGGTGCTCTACTTGCTGCGCCACCTAGCTGTCCCTCTGGAGAGCAATTTGGAACTATGCTCAAAGGGCTGTAAAACTGTGCATGCCCTTTGACCCAGCAGTACCACTTCTAGGGTTGTACCCAAAAGAGATTATAAAAATAGGAAAAGGACTTACATATACAAAAATATTTATAGCAACTCTTTTAATGTTGGCCAAGAATTGGAAATTTTGGAGATACCCATCAGTTGGGGAATGGCTGAACAAGTTGTGCTATAAGAAATGATGAACCAAGATGCTCTTATCTTAGAAAAACTTGCATGGGTTGATGTTGAGAGAAACAGAACCAGGAGAACATTTTACATAGTAACAGTGACATTGTGCAATGACCAATTTTGAGAGTTATTTATTTATTTAATACACAATCTAAGAGAACTTCAAAAGATTCATAATGGAAAATGCTATCTAAATCCAGAGAAAGAACTGTGGAGTCTGAAGGCAGATTGAAGCATACTATTTGCCTCCCTTTTGTTTGTTCTTTCCCGTGGTTACCCCCCTTGGTTTTAATTCTTATTTACAGCATCACTAACAAAAAATATGTTTAATATGAATGTATATCTAAAGTCTATATCAGATTGCACACTGTCTTGGTGGGGGTGGGGAGTAGAGGGAAGAGGAGAAAATTTAGAACTCTTTCTTTTGGAAGTGAATGTTGAAAATTATAAATAAATTTTAAAAAATAAAGTGATTAAAGGAGGAAGCAGAACTAGATATTTCACAGAATGAGGTGTTTTGTGGTATGAAAATAAAAAATAAAACAAAAATAAATAAAACTTTTCAAAGTTGGTTATATCATATTATATTATATATCTGTAAGTCTTTGGTGCTTTCCTCAAGAGCCAAGTTGTTTTCCCTTAAGAGTTCTGGTTTAATATTTTTTCTATAATATTATTGTCTCAAGGCCTCCACCATGTCAGTGACTAGTTCCTTGTGTTCACTAATTAGCAGTTAACATTGGGTAAGTATTACAAAAGAGTATTTACCTGAAAGATAGAGTAATTCATAATCATTTCTCTCATCACTTTTAGCACATAATCTTCCCAATTTCACCTATGTCTTGTGAAATCGTGGATTTTGATTAGTAAAAACTGATATCGATGGACTTTGTTAATTTTAATTTTTCTTATTAAAAATACTTGAAATAGTGTTTCAGGTAGTTGTTTATTCTCTATGCTGTTTCTCTGAAAAAAATGTTTGATTGTACCCTTTGTACATCTTTTTTGGCCATAGCTGTATAAATTTGGGATGCTGACTATTGGTGGAGGTGTTTAATTGCAAGATATTTTTGTGACATATTAGCTGCATTATGTGATATTATGATGGTTTTTTAAATAACATAGCAAATATATATTTAAGAAAACTTAAAATTGAGGGTGAAAAGTATTAAATTAGTTTTTATTTGAAAAAATTATTGTACGTTTTACATTTCTGTCTTGCAGGTTTTCTCTGATGTAATTTACACAGTGGCAAGTTGTACTGAAAATGAAGCAAGTAGATATGGCAGATTTTTGTGCTACATGCTAGCGACTGTGACTAAGTGGCATAGTGATAGAACAATATATGAAAAGGTAGGAAAATGATGTATTAAGTTTTTAAAATTAATACTGATATACAGTTCCTAAGGCGAAATAGCCTTTTATTTTTGAAATTGCCCATATTGGTCTTTCCCTTCACTATCCATCTTATATATAAAGTGGAAATAAATACAACCAGAAACATCAAAGACATCCTTTAAATTATATTTAGTAAAGGGTCACTGAAAAATGATGAAAAATCAATTGTAGGTTATAAGAACTTAATCTAATGAATGGTTGGGTTAAAGAACAAATCACAGAGAATAATTTCACTAAAGGTACTATTAACAAATAGGTAACCTTCCAAAATTTGCGAGTTGCATTATAAACAGGCCTTATAGGATAATTGGATTTTCAAGTGAAAAAACTCTAGAAAGCCAACAAATTAAAAACTTCAAGCAGCAATTTTAGTTCTAAAATACAAAATTTGAAAGTAAAAGAAGAGATTTAACAATATTGGCAGAAAACTCATTGAATCAGTAAAAGGAATTTTAAAAATATAAAACCTCAATAAAATGAATATTTGTTGTTCAGTTGTTTTTCAGTTATAGCCAACTCTTCATGACCCCACTTGGGGTTTTCTTGGCAAAGATACTGGAGTGGTTTGAGCTTTCCTTCTCTAGCTCATTTTACAGATGAAGAAACTGAAGTCAGGAGGATTAAGTGACTTACCCAAGGTCACATAGCTAGTAGATATATGAGGCCTAATTTTACCTCTGGAAGAGGAATCTTTTTGACTCTAGGCCCTGTGTCTCATCTATGGTGCTGATGAGTTATTTTACAAAGAAAAATTAAGTTGTTACTATTAAAAGGTGAAAGAGATAAATTAACAAAAGAAGAAAAAATTATTAGAAACTATTTTGCTCAACTATATACGTGTAAAAATGACCACCTATATTAAATGGATGAATATTTACAAAATATAAAATGCCTAGATGAATAAAACAACAAAAAATAGAGAAATTAACCAAATTTTAGAAAAAATAAATTGAACAAATCATAAATGGACTCTTATGGTCTTAGATGGATAAGAAAATGAATCATAAGAAAGAAATAAAGAACAGCAATCTGCAGTGTTACATAAGGTTTAAAATAGTAAAGGAGCCCTACCCATTCTGTCTACCATAGAATTAACTTGTTCATTACTATACCAATCAAATCTTCAAAGGATTGCCTTATATAGCACGAAAAAATAATAGTAATGAAATGATTCTTGAGGAACAAAAAGCCAAGAATCTCAAGAGAAGTAAAAGATACGGAATCAAAGGTGCCTGAGCAACACTATACAACAAAACAGTAATCATCAAAACAGTTTGGATTTAATTAAGAAAAAGGTGTTATTAGTAGATAGACTACATAGACACAAGAAACATGAGAGACCTTCTAGAATGGCATGTTGACAGCAAAGAAGGCACTTTTTAGAAAAAAAATCACGTCAAAAATGATCTACATCTCTAATAACTAGGGAAATCCAAATAAAAGCAACTCACACTTAGTAAATGGGCAAAGTTATCACAAAAATGTAATAAGAAATGCTTTAGGCTCTAGGGGCTCCAGCTCATTTTACCAGTCAGGAAACTGAGGAAAACCAGGGTTAAATGACATATCAGGGTCACTCAGCTTGGAAGTGTCTGAGGCTGAATTTGAATGCAGGTTTTTTTCCTGTTCCAAACACTGTGCCACCTAGTTGCACCAAGGAAAACTTAATGTACCTTTCAATATACTAATCATGAGAACTAGATAAAAGTACATAGCACATTAGTATTTAAATGTTATATTTATGGATGTATAGTTTTGGTTATTTCTCTCTTTTTGTCCATCACGCTGTAAGTGGGTTAGAAGTTCCCTACTCTGGTGTGAGCATCTCACTCGAAAACTTAATTTCTTTTTAGGAATGTGGTAATTATCCAGGCTTCCTTACCGTATTAAGGGCAACTGGATTTGATGGTGGAAACAAAGCAGATCAATTAGACTATGAAAATTTCCGACATGTTGTACATAAGTGGCACTATAAGCTAACAAAGGTAAAGAGTAAAATGAAGGGTTTCAGTGATAAAGTTTTGTTTCTATCAATATTTTACTTGAATAATTATTTAAGATCTGTTTTTTTTAGGATTCGGTACATTGCCTTGAAACTGGTGAATATGCCCATATCAGAAATATTTTGATTGTACTCACAAAAATACTTCCTTGGTACCCAAAAGTCTTGAACCTGGGTCAAGCTTTGGAAAGACGAGTCCATAAGATCTGTCAGGAAGAAAAAGTGAAGAGGCCTGATCTTTATGCACTGGCCATGGGGTAACATAATCTTATTTTAAAATAATTTACTAAAATAGTTAAAGTAAATTTTGAAATAGTTCTAATGCTGAAATAGTTTGTTGTGACCTTGAGTTAGTAATGTCTATAAACCAGTTTGTGAAATTTATACTATTATCTAAACATTGTTTTTTTCACAATTTTTCAACTAATATGGAGAAACACAATAGCATATCTGATTTGTATTTGGGTGATGGTGCAGTCTCAAAATGATATGTAATGTGGATTGGAAGAATTAAGGTTTGTTTGTATGATAAATATAATTAGAACCTTTGTCACAAGTATTACCTTGTTACATTAAGTTCAGTACTGTATTGTGTAGTAGGTAGCTTTGAAGGAATAGTTAAATAAATATTGTCTTAAATAAGTAGGATTTCAGTTAGTATCAAAATCAAATAAAAAAGTACAGTTCATAGCTTCTTTAAAGGATCAAATTTGAGGTAAAATATAACTTTCTTGATTTACTTTTGTAGACTAAGAGCTATCATTGTCCATTATTGACCATTATGTATTTAATATTTTAAATAATTTTAAGCTATTCTGGGCAGTTCAAAAATAGAAAACTTTCCATGGTACCAGAAAATGAATTTCATCACAAAGACCCTCCTCTGAGGAATGTAGAATGTACACCTGTTCAAAATGGCGCTGGTAGTGTTGGACTAAATACATCACTCTCAATAACTGTGGCTGAGGTGGAAGAAAGCTGTACTGAGGACACTGGTATGCCATTTTTAAAACCTTGGGGACAAACAAATTAATGTATTAAGAATCCTGACATTGAATAGTTTTGTGTATATTTAGTAACTATATAGATAAATGACAAGCTAACAGCTAGCAACCTATTTGTCTCTTATGTAATCATGTTAGTTGTTCTTTCTATTTTATTGGAATCTTATAATAGTTTGCAACACAAGAAGCATTTATTTAACATTTTTTGCTTATAGGTCTCTAGGCGGTAAACTGGGAGAATTAGGAAGATAGAACACAATCATAGATTGTTATACTTCATAATATTACATAATGTGTTATTAATAGAAAAGAAATATATAAAGTTAGGACATGTTATGAACAGACTGCAAGCCTTATGCAAAAAATAGAAGTAGGAAGCTGCAAAGAATCTCACATTACCAAAAGCTGTTGGACATTTCAAAGCCAACATGTTGCTTGTCACCCAGGGCCAGGATAATTTTAAGAGCCTTCTGGTTGCTGTCTGTTACTGAAGTCTCTTCCTTTTCCAGTCTGCAAGAAACTGTTTGTGAAGCACAGGTCTCCCTAGTCAGCCACCTATTTCATTAAAGTTTTGTGCCTCTCTTTGTTCTTTAGGTTCAAATACAGAATCCTCTGGGCTTTTATAGTGTTTCATAACTTGGTCCTTTTCCTTATCTCCCCCGACTTCTTTTAAGTCTCAGCTAATGTTCTGTCTTCTGCAAGAAATTTGTCCTGGTTCTTTCTAAGGGTAAAGTTTAAAAAAAAAAAAAAAAGGAAAAGCAGTTCTGCTTTGAAAAAAAAGAAGCAGGTTTTTCTTAAAACCTGTCCTTTTTCTGCTCTAGGGAAAAGAGTAACCATTTATGTAGAGCCAAGGTCACACAGGTATTGATTTCTGGTTATTGTTGTTTTCAGTAATGCTTTTTCACAAGATTCTAGATAACAGGAGAGCAATTAATTGTAATTTCTCCTTACTGAAAGATGAATGACTTTTCTATCAGTCTTTATTATTAGTCTTTATTGCCACATTTAATAATTTGCCTCTTAAATCATTATCTGCTGAGGTTTTAGAGGAGCAAAAAAGAGTAACTACTCAAATTTTGGAGTTGAAGTTAGCAAAAAATAAAATCTTTTAGTTTGTTGGAACAAACACCTCTCTCTAAAACAACTAAATTTCAGATGTAACCTTCACAATGAAGTAAATGGAAATGGCTGCTGTGGCTTTGTAATATCAATACAGCATTTTTGGGGTCAGAAAATTAGAATTTTTTTGTGGGAAAATATTAAGTAACTTAGCCTGAATTAAAGAATACCATTGTCTAAAACAAGACAGCTAGGTGGCACAGTCAGACTCATCTTTCTGATTTCATATTTGGCCTGAGACAAACTTATTGGCTTTACCTTATACTTACTGGCTTACCCCTGGGTAAGTCACCTAAGTTATTTGCCTGAGTTTCTTCATCTGTAAGATAGCTGGAGAAGTTTCTTTGCCAAGAAAATCCCAAATGAGGTCACAAAGAGTCAGACATGACTGAAACAACTAAAACACAAATTGCGTATTACTATTATTACTCAGTGATCTTTTGTTAGCTTAGAGATTTATCAAGTAAATCTTGTTCTTTTTGGTATTTCAGACAAATTAAAGGAAAATATTCAGTGTTCTCTGAAATTTCTTAGTAAAGCAGCCTCTACAGCATCAAAAATGACTGCAAGTAATGGAAATAGTGTTTTCAACAGGTAGGAAGTACAACTTGGCTGTGTTTTAACTAGTCTAACTGCCTATTATTATTACTTTTAATATTTCACTTTTCTGCATCTAGATTTGATATAATTTAGTAATGATAGAAGGCATTTTGTGTTGTGGTGTTTATCTAGTAGAGGCCATCACCTCATGGCTATACATACATTCACGTATGTACTGATTGGTCTCTGCCATAAGTTTCCTCTTCCCTCTGCTTAAATGATTTGTCTGACAATGTTTTCTACTGAGTAAATCCTTATCATTTCAAGATCAAATATAAAACCTTGTGCTTGGCATTCAAAGTTCTCCCTATACTCTCAAGTTTTTTAAAACCTAGAACATATGTATTTCTTCTATGTACTGTGTGATACAAGATACTCCATCTCTGTATTCTATATATTTTCTCTCGAGTCTTGAATGTTATTCCTCTTCTACCTTTCTAGTTTCAGGTAAAATCCCTTCCTTTTACAGGAAATCTTTATCAGACCCCTTTAATTCTAATGCCTTCCCTCTATTAATTATTTCTTATTTATCTTGTATTCATATACATGTACCTAATTGTTTGCTTTCTGTATCCCCTGTTAACATTGTGAGCATTTTGTGCCTTACTTTGTATTCTGAGCATTTAGGGTTAGTAGGTGCTTAATAAATGTCTGATGGGAAAACCAAGAGGGCTTTTGCCTTCTAGACCCTTTGCTATCATCACATTTATATTGCTCTTAGTTACCTCTTAATCCCTGTGCCCTCTCTTCATTGTTAAAGAATTACAGAATTTGCCTAACCCTAATTCTGTGCATCTAGCTAAACAAACACAACTATTATATGTAATACTCAACGACTATTTTAAAATGAGCAATTAAATGAAAAGTCTTGTGACTAGTGTCTGGGGAAAGAGGTAGGGATTGAGGATTAAAAGTGTCAGAAATGGAAAGAAAGAAGATTGTGGAATAGATGGGAAATTAAAATCCAGTCATATTTTTAAAAGAAATAAAGATGCTTGAAGCATAAAGATTCACTCAAAATTAAAACAAGGACTTGGAACAAAATCTTTTAATAGGGCAACAGCAAAAATAGAATTTATTTTTTTTTTAAATTTATTTTTGACATGTTTGGTTTTCAGCATTGATTTTCACAGGCGTTTGAATTACAAATTTTCTCCCCATTTCCTCCCCCCCCCC
>CM053628.1:56470277-56489837 GCA_028646595.1 Phalanger gymnotis | reverse complement strand
AATTCTGCCTTTCAAGGCATTCTTCTCCTCATTGGCGTTTTGGAGCTCTTTTGCCATTTGAGTTAGTCTATTTCTTAAGGTATTGTTTTCTTCAACATTTTTTTTCAGTATTTTTTGGGGTCTCCTTTAGCAAGTCATTGACTTGTTTTTCATGGTTTTCTTGCATCATTCTCATTTCTCTTCCCAATTTTTCCTCTACTTCTCTAACTTGCTTTTCCAAATCCTTTTTGATCTCTTCCATGGCCTGAGACCAGTTCATGCTTTTCCTGGAGGCTTTTGATGTAGGTTCTTTGACTTTGTTGACTTCTTCTGGCTGTATGTTTTGATCTTTGTCACCAAAGAAAGATTCCAAAGTCTGAGTCTGAATCTGAATGTGTTTTCGCTGCCTGGACATGTTCCCAGCCAACTTACTTGACCCTTGAGTTTTTGGTGGGGGTGTTACTGCTTGCAGGTACTTTGTTTGAAGTTTGAGGTGTTGAGCTGTTGTTTTCAGAGATATTTCTACACAGCAAGCTCTGCCACACCAGCACTCCTCCTTCCCTAAGAACCACCATTCTGGACTTGATGTAAATCTTAAGCAGGCTCTGCACTTTTGCTCTGACCCACCACTTAATTCCTCCCACCAGGTGGGCCTGGGGCCAGAAGTAACTGCAGCTGTAGTTCTGTAGCTGCACTGCTCCCGCTGCGCCTGGGGTGTAGCCAAACTGTGAACTCTTTTCTCTCTGTCCCTGCAGCTTTTCCAACTAATCTGCTCTGTTGTCTTTGGTGTTTGTGGGTTGAGAAGTCTGGTAACTGCCACAGCTCAATGATTCAGGGTGCTAGGGCCTGTTCCGCCCAGCTCCTGGTCTGGTTGGTCCAGCCGCCGCCCATGCTGAGCTCTTCTCCCCTCCGCTCTACGCGTGATAGACCTCATCCAGCAACCATCCATGCTGTCCTGGGCTGGATCCCTGCTTCCCTCTGCTATTTTGTGGGTTCTGCAATTCTGGAATTGTTCAGAGCCATTTTTTATAGGTTTTTGGATGGACCTGTCAGGGAGCTTATGCAAGGCCCTGCTTTCCAGCCACCATCTTGGCTCTGCCCCTTCATTCCCCCCCAGTCAATAATTATGCTAGCTATTATATGTGATGTTTGTAAAATTTTCTTCACATCAGTGGAGAGATTACAGGTGGTACCCCAATATAGATAATATATTGCATAAAAGGTCTTTGTCCTGAGACTTAGTATACCTTTAGTGTCTTGTAGTATATTTTAGCATTTACATCACTTAGGAAGTCAGAAAGTGTTTATTACATGATTGGTGTAGTGTTACATGGTAGCAAATATTGGCTGATAGAATTAGTTATTTTATGTATATGAAATTAGGATTTTATATTCTAAGATAAAACATTCATGTCTTTCAAATTGAAATTTTTGTCTTATTAAACAGCAAAATTATCAAAGACAGTGAGAAAGAAGAAATTGGTAAAGAGAAAGAGAAAAAAGAAAAGATTCCACCTGCTTTTCTTGAGGCTAAAGTGTTTGGTAAAGAAAAGCCAAAGGATGACTGGACAAACAAAGAAGAAAAAGCAAGAGAACATGAAGAAAAAATACTCAGGTGTGACAAAGAAAAAGTTAAAATGGAAGAAAAAGTCAAGATCTGTGGGGTACATTCAAAATTGATTATAGAAAGAGAAAAGGAACCATCCAGAGAAAGAGATATTCCAAAGGAATCCAAAGGCAAGGAAAGTATAAAAGGAGAAAAAGTAGCAGTTGCTGGGTTCTTAAATTCACCAAGTATCCAGCTGGAAACATTAGAAGCTGAAAAGGGTAAGTGAAATAAAAAAAAATTAATAGCTTAATTTAATGGAAAAAATGTTCTTTTTGAGAATCCCTAGATTTTTTGGTGAAGAAGCTAATTTAAAAAAGAATATGTTTCTTTTGATTGTTATTTTCCCTCTTAACAGAACAGAAACGACGAAAACTTGACATCCGATTATCCCCTTTGTATTTCTCAGCAGTTAAGGTTAGTAAAGATCTACATATGTTAAATTCTTTATTGAGAATACTTATTTGAAATACCAATATCTGTGTTCCTTTTGGGGTCTTATGCTGAGTCATAGGCATGGCTACAGGGATCCTTATGTAAATGTTTTTCTGTATGTGCATAATTTTCCTCTTCCTGAGCACGTGTATCTTTAAAACTGTTTTTGAAGCAATTTTATTTTAAAAAATCCAATATTATAATTTATACCCCAATTACATGTTAAAACATTTTATGTTGAAGCTTCGAGTCCAAATTATCTATTCCACACTCGCCTCCCTTTTTGAGATGATAAGCAATGTGATATAGGTTATACATGTGTAGTATTGTAAAACTTTTCTGTATTAGTCATTTTGTGTAAGAAGACTAGAAAAAAGTGAAAAATAGTATGATTTGTTGTTGTCCTCCTTCATTTGAAGGTGCATGACATGCAAGTGAATTGCATTAAATAAGGGAAGGCTGTGCAAAGTCACCAGCCTCACTTCCTCCTCTGTAACCATTTGGGTCCAGATATGGGTCAGTACAACTGGAGATGGCTCAGATGTAGTGGGAGATTTTGACAGTTTTAAAGTAAGGTCTTGGGGCAGCTAGGTGGCGCAGTGAGTAAGCAGCAGCCCTGGAGTCAGAAAGAACCTGAGTTCAAATCCAGCCTCAGACACTTGACACACTTACTAGCTGTGTGACCTTGGGCAAGTCAATTAACCACAATTGCCCTTCCCTCCTCCCCCCAAAAAATAATGTGAGGTCTTTCCCAGATCTGACTTTGACTGAGACAGTGTCCATTTAGTAATTAAAGATAGGTAAGAAATGAGGGAAAGAATACTCCCTTTTACCCAATAAAAAAAAAATTAGTCTGGGAAAGGAAGGCCCTCACAGTTGCTGATCAGAAGAGAAACGGTTACTATTTGCATTTACATTCATTCTGAGATACTGGAGTTTGACAACCAAGTAGGGCCTTTGGGCTGGGACATATTCTTGGCCAGTCAGTGAGAACCAGAGTGAATTGGGTTTAAGGCATGGTATTTAAGAAAGAAATCTAGCCAATTAACCCTCAGATATCTTGCTAGGTTTCAGCCATCAAAAATCATATAGGAAAGGAAAGGGAAGTCATGTCATGTCATGGGAGATCATCAGTATGATTTAGTCAAACAATGTCAGTTCTTCCTCTGGAGGTGAATAAAATGCTTCATCATGAGTCCTTTGGGATTGTCTTGGATCATTGTAATGATGAGAAGAGCTAAGTTAGTCACAGTTGATCATCGCACAGTGTTGTTAATTATTGTGTACAATGTTCTCCTGGCTCTGCTCACTTCACTGCATCATGCTGTAAGTCTTCCTAGGATTTTCTGAAATCATCCTGCTTGTCATTTCTAGCAACTTATTCTAGAACGCTAACCTCTATTATTGTTGTTTTGTTATTTGCTTCCTAAATAATCATGTGCATATTGCTAAAACCTAAGAGAAAAATTTAGCATTATAGACTTACTGATGGATAAATAAAGATAATAAATACATACTTATTGAGAGAAGCAGACAGATTGATAATAAATGGATGATAGATAAATACTACATTATCTATTAAATATTGAAGAGTAAATGACAGAATGCTTCATTTGAAGTTAGGCTGAGTTCAAATCACAGTTATACCATTTTATAGGAAATAATCACATAGGTGACTTACGGCCTATCAGCTTTTTTCTTCATTTCCCAGACTGTAGTAAAGCCTCACAGACTGTTATAGCAAATATAAGTCCTTGACCTGTTCTTTCAACTTCCACTTGTACTGCAGCCTTGATGCCTCGAATATTTCTTTGTATCTACAATTTTTAAAAATTGTGTATTTTATTTTTTCCCAGTTACATGTAAAAACAATTTTTAACATTCATTTTTAAAACTTTTGAGTTTCAAATTTTTTCTCCCTCCCTCCCTCCCTGATCGAGAAGGTAAGCAACTTGATATAGGTTATATATGTTATGTTTACGTGTGTACACATTTATGTGCACGCATATACATGTACATGTACCACAGCTTGTTCAGCCATTCCCCAGTTGATGGACATCCTCTCTATTTCCAATTCACCACAAAAGTAGCTGCTGCAAATATTTTTGTACATGTGGGTATTTTTCCCATTTTTTTGATCTTAGAGTCACTTTTTTGGTTTTTTGGCAGGGCAGTTGGGGTTGAGTGACTTCCCAAGGTCACACAGCTAGTACATGTATCAAGTGTTTCAGGTCAGATTTGAACTCAGGTCCTCCTGGCTCCAGGGCTGGTGCTCTACTCATTGAGCTACGTAGCTGCCCCTTGAGACATTTTTAAAGGTATTTGGAGGGTTTTGGGGGAGAAGTCAGGTGAATCTCTGCCTTTATTCCACCATCTTGGCTCAGTTGTACATAATTCTATATTTCTCAAGCCCTCATTTGCATGTTTCCATTTTGATTAACAGTTGCAGTTAATTAGTCAGTTAAACTTAATTAGCTTTTACAATATATGTTCATCATTGTGATATTGATGGTACAAACATTTTCCCCCGAATTCTATCCGTTTATACTTATGACACAGGAATAACTCACAGCTCTTGTCCCCTAGAGAATTATGTTATATGTACTTCTATTTTTGTCACTCATATCATTTCAGTTTTATATTCTTTCCTTTTTCTTCTCTCCTTTTCCTTTCCTCTCTTTCTGCTAAAGTAGTTAAGTGCTTTGGGAATGAGGACATTAATGGGAATGTTTAATTTATTTAAAAATAAATAGCTGCAAAGCAAATTTGATTGTATTGATATGCAATATTACTGTCACTAATAAATGAAACCTTTTCTACATGTAGTCCTATATAATTCTATGTGTGAATTGCAGTGTATAGTGTTACATAGTTATATTTAAACATACCTATATAATAATGCATTATTTACAATAATTTTTTCTATTTTAAACTTCCAGTGGAAGATATAGAGTTAATAAGGTGTGTTTTTTGCAGAGGTTTGACAAGTATGATACAGACCTTTATAATTTTCATAGTAATATCCTTGACTTATTATTATCAAATTAAATTTGAACTTACAAAATTCATCATTCAAAATAATTCAAAACTTTTAACTGTGTTGGCATGGTAAACATTTCCAGATTTATCCCCAGGAGTAATAGCCATTCTGTTTTAACTTACTGTTTCTGCTTCCCCACAATTTCTTAGTTTTTCATAACTCTCATAACTCATAACTTTTCATAACCTTCTCTTTTTTGTAGGATAATCTCTGTGAAATCAAGGAGTCCTCAGGAAAGGTTTGTATATTTTAAATAAAATGATAGAATTTTAGAGTTGTAGTAATAATAATATGATATTTAGGTTCTTTATTAAGTACTTATGTGTGGAAGCACTGTGCCAAGCATTGTGAATACAAATAAAATAACAAGAATTAGTCCTTTATGTCTGAGGCACAGTGAGGGCAAGACCTTGATGGAAATAGCCCACAATTTTGAACCTTGGGAATATTTCCAGTTTGGTATACTCAGACGTCATCTTGGGAAAATGCAGCCTGGAGGCTTCCTCTGTATCCTTTGTATTTCACTTGCAGCTAAAAACTTCTGTGTGCTATTTTTGACATGAGAATGTGAATTCTTTGAGGCTAGGTACTGATTGAATTTAATTTTTTAATTTTTATTTCTTGTGCTTAACATAGTACTTTGTATCTAGTAAGCCTTTAGTAAATCATCTATCCATGGAGGTAACACAAAAATAGGAGAAACATATAGGTGATTTCAGCCACAGTCACATGAAAGAGCCAGCGATTGATTGCCTAAGGGGCCTCCTGTGGGACTCATTAGTTGTTTTTATGAATTTGTGAGGGGGCATAATTATGAGGTGGTGATGCTTCACTGTCTTCCTCAGGACATTTTAATGCTTCAGTTAAGTTGGCTTACTCATCCTGTCAGTGGTGATTCCCTTTAGATATTATTTTATTCCGGTTAAAATTATTTTGGTGGTTTTTTATTTTTCAATTTTATTTTCTTATTTCTTGGTAAATTAACTCCCAGACTATTTAATGTGTAGTATGACATTTCTCTTTCTGTCTTAATGTTTTGGTTTTTTTTATATACGTAAATGCTACACTGATTGTTGTATCTTGTAGTTTCTTGAAGGTGTTTCCTGAATATATTGTCAAGTAGTAGTGATTTAGCCTCATGATTTTGCATTTATTTTCTTAAAGTTAACCTTCCTAAAACTTTTATCAAGTAACAATATTGACCATGAACTGTAGTAACCATAATAATAGTAATATAATATGCAATACATATAGCACTTTGCTTGACACTTTTCCAGTTTTTCTTCATTATTACTTCCTCATGGTTTTTGAGTAAATGCTTCTGTAATACAAACATGAGGTTATGTGAAGTGTGTTTTTCCTATCATCTATGATTTTTTTTTTCTGATAAAAACCCATCTTTTTTTCCTTCCAACTCTTTTTTTCTCCCTGCACGGGAAAAAAGATACAAAACTCCTGGTACAGATCTGTAAGGCATTTTTGAGTCTTCTAATCTTTGTATTCAAATGTTGTTCTGATGTTTGTCAACTTGACTGTATTGGTTCTCTGAAAGAATTCCTTGTGATGCAAAATGAACTGAGTAAACACCAGGAAAACAATTTTTTACAATAACAACAATATTATAAAGATTAATAACTTTGAAAGATTTCTGATCAAATCAGTGACTAGCCATATTTCCAGACTCATAGTAGACAGTGGATGTGCTCAGAGTCCAGATTGAGACTTCTTTGTTTTGTGGTCATTAATCTCTCCATTCTGTTTCTACAAGATCTACCTGTAATATTAAATTTGAAAATTAAAAAACCTACACAAGTAAAGTTTGTCAGAAACCAGTCTAGAAAAAAATTTAGGAAGAGATTGGCATGTATGTACAGGCATGGTTAAAAGAAAACTTCATAATCATAAAAACATAAAAAATTTTTGGAGATTTTCCTACATACTTAAAATTGTAAAAAATTACCTATCCTCTTTTCTAATTTGAAATTTTTATAACATTCCTTATGAGTTCTGTGTTACATTGTGCAAAAAGTTCATCTAAACTGATTTTCTTCAAAATGCCTTTCCAGGTTTCCTAGCAATTTCTTTAACTACTATTTCCTTCAAAACTTAAGCCTTTCCAGACCTACTCATAGTTGCTAATGTCTTCTTGAATGTGCTTATTTGAGTATCTTCTCGAATAGTAATTTCATTTTTGCTTTGTAATACTTAGCATTGGAAAGTAGAAATATATCCTAGCTAGCCTGGTTTTCTATTTTAATTAAATAAAATGAAATTCAACAATTTGTTAATGGCTTCTAAATTACAATCTCTCCCATTCCATATTGTGAATTAAATGACAATTTAAAATTTCTTTAGCTCCCAAATTGGACCATTTAAATAATTTATTTATTTTCTATAACTTGAGTAAATCCTGGCTTGTTTAAATTTTTACTTGAATTTAAGTGTCATCCCATTTTTCCTCTTCACCAACACTATTTAATTTGAAATACTTAAAAACTTTAATGATATTGCCTTAATATCACAGCATTACATTACCCCTACTACTCCAACACTGCCCACGATTAAAGAAAAAGAAATGGACATGAAAGATTTGGAAAGATCCAGAAAGAGAGAAAAGAAAGATGACAAGGACAGGAAAGAATGCAAAAGAGTTTGTAATTTTTAAAGATGAATATTATTGAACCATTAATGCATAATCCAAACATAGGAGATATATGATAAATATTCGCTAAATAAGCAAGATGAAGTTAATCAGCATTTTTAATTTAAAAGTCCTACAAAACATTAAATTTATAGATATGAGGGCTAACCCAAATTCTAGGGCTGATTTGTTTGATCATCTCAATATGGATCCTCTACCAATTATAATACAGTTGTCCCTCTTTTCATCTTGTTTGTTGTCCATTTCTTTCCATAAAACCTTTCTGAAGATCAGTTGTCATACTGAAGTCGTTTTATTAGGTCTTTTAACACTTTAAACACTTTTTTTTTGTAATTTTTCTATTAATCATAAATTAATGCTTATTAAACATAACATTATTATCCTTAATTTAATTTATTCAATAACTGACCAATATCTTTTCTAATCATAAATGTCAGTTATGTATAGGTAGTGTTAATGTATTGTAGCCTACTTTAACCCAGTATAGAAACCACTCAAGTCAGAATCATCTAGAATTTTGATTCTTTGGAAGAATATAGCTTTTCTTGGCGAGATCTGACCTAGGCTGGTTCATTGATTACAGCTCAGGGATTAAAATACAATAAATTTATTGTTAATTACAAAAAGCAACAGAAAAACTTTACTTTTAAAAGCTTAAAATGGTGACTTTAAAACACTACTAGCTTATTAAAATATTACTACCTTCTGCCTCTATAGCCACCAAGATAGTAAGCAATAAGACAATAAGTAAGTTAGAAAACTTAGATAACTTGTGTAACAGTAATTTTTCCAGGATTTGGATTTGTTTAGGTAGCAAAGAAACCAGAGGTCTATTCAATATTTTTCAGTTGCAAGCTGAGATGGGAACAATATTGGTATATGGAGGAAGCTATATCAGCAATAATAATTGAAAAATAAGACACAAAAATATTACTGTATGAATCTTCATTATTAACTTTACATTTCTCAGTACTTGAAAAATTGACAGCCCTTTCAGCAAGTTTCTGTTATTTACTTGTTTGACTTTAGGAGCATTCAAACAATGACCTCAAGATTGACTTCCTACAAGATTCTACTAAAAGACGTAAAGAAGAAAATGGAACAAGTATGTAGCACTGATGGGACAGGGTGGTGATCAGGATTGTTGAGCCACTTTTGTTTGACCTTTACCCTGCTAATGATACCTTGTTCAGATTGGTTTTGCAGTAAAAATAGTATAAATATTCATTCTTCATATTATCAAAGAATCTTTAATTTTTAAAAATTCTTTTTGATAGTTCCACAGCTAGGCCTAAAGTGCTGGCTTTATGTCTGGAAAACCTGAGTTCAAATCTGTAGACATGTACTAGTTGTGTGACCCTGGGACAAGTCACTTAATCCTGTTTGCCTCAGTTTCTTCATCTGTAAAATGGGCTAGGGAAGGAAATGGCAAACCATTGCAGTACCTTAGCCAAGAAAACCTCAAAAGGAGTCATGAAGATTCAAGCACAACTGAA
Organism: Phalanger gymnotis; assembly: GCA_028646595.1. NCBI lineage: Eukaryota > Metazoa > Chordata > Mammalia > Diprotodontia > Phalangeridae > Phalanger > Phalanger gymnotis. The sequence continues at coordinate 56,480,619 of CM053628.1, read as the reverse complement.
AATGACTAAACAACCTAAAAACCTCATTAGTGTTTGGTTTGCCTAATCTCTTTTTTGGAGATGTTTTCCCTTTAGTTGGATCTGTGTTTCTAGTAAATACACTAAAAATAGCAAAGTTGTTAACATTATATGTAAATATCAAATGAGTCTCTATACAAAGAAAGTAATTAGAATTTCTGCACATCCAAAGAAAAAGTTTCAGGCTTCTAGTAAAGAGCACAAAAGGAGTAAAAAGATATAAGATTATTACCCTGGTATCTGTAATCCAGGCCTTTCAGCCCTAACTGGCAGCCTTGGTCTTTCTCAAGAGTTCTGATTCCTTTTTTTCTGGTGTTTTATTCTGTTTGTGATTCTATACCTATCCATCTCTGCTTCCTTTAGGTGCATTTTTTTCTTTGTTTCTCTTCAGATCAGTCTCTTGAGCTCATTATACTGACTTTAAAAAGTAACCTAAAGTATAATCTATTATTTTCATTCTATCGCTTCCTTTGTTTTTAATTCAAGAGACAAATCACAGAAATGTTCCATTTGGGTGGCAGGATCTTTTATAATTATCTTAATACCGTTTCGTTTTGCAATTTGTGTCCAGAGCTTTCAAGGACAACTTCCTTACACTGTGTTTGTAAATATTTTCAGTAAGAAGAAATTTCACTTTTTCTTTTTTTAATTGTTATTTCAGCTAGCTCTTCAAAACACCGTAGAAGAGAAAGTCCCTGTGATTCTCCTTATTCAAATGAAAAAGAAAAAGAAAGAAATAAGTCAAAATTCTCTGGAAAAGAAAAAGGTGACTTGGTTAAAATTGAGAAGATAGAGAAGAGTGGCAAAAAGGTAAATTTGCTTTTTAAAAGTCAACAGGAAATCACAACTTGCTGAAATTTGAAAACTGGGTTTATTATAGGAGAAATGAATGGGATTCCATAACCACTCTGCTGAGTACTGAGATTATATATACCAGTAGAAGAAAAGTCTTTGGCCTCTAGGAGCACAAAAAAAAAGTATTTATTTCCAAAGAGATCATGAATATGTCAGATGGCAAAAGCAGTATTCTTTTCTTTTGGGAACTGCTGGACCATGAAGATAGGAAGGTCTGCTCATTATTTACAAGGGTCCCACCTGCACAACCAATAACATTCTTATTTAGTCCTTTCCAATTACTCAAAACATTTTTACCTTTTTATATTTCTCTTGACTCCTCTGCTTGTATTTCAGATTGATTTTAGTATTATTATTTTTCTAATTAATAAGCATTTATTTTTTCATCTTATTCTTCTCTCCCAAATACCCAATAGAAAATTGGTCTTATGGAATTGAAGCTTAGAGGAGGGGCTGATACCTGTCAGTATCTAGAATGTATATGGTTGTAGCTGGAAGTGATCTGCAGCAAGGCATTAATTAAACTCATAGGAAATGATTTTGTCAACAACAAAGAACCGCTAGAGACAGCAGAGAAATCCAAAGACAAAGCCACTTAAGGATGAGGTGAATGTAATCTGAATGGTGACCCCAGAAAGGAGATTGAAAGTGAACAGTTATATGGGCAGGACAAGCCTATTGAAAGTGGCCCTACCCCAACTCAGTGCTAGATTTGAGGGCATATTCTACTTTAAAGCACATGAACTCTTCCCCTGGTGGAAAGGGGGGTGAGAGCAATTTGTTCTAAGAACTGTGAAGGCAGCTGTTCAGGTGCTATGGAGTACTTAGAGCTTGGTCATGCATCACAGATGTCATCCACTGCATGCCAGACCCTTGCCAGTTCTCTTGACTTTTGTCTTGTCACTAGACTTTAGTGACTTAGGAAGAGAGAGTGAGACTGACAGTTTTGTGCAATTCAGCCTCACTTAAACAAAATTCACAGGCAAGTCAAGACGTCTCATGTAATATCTCTGGTCCTCTTCAAAACAAAGGACTAATAACAACTGGAAGTTTTTCCTTCTTCATCTCTATCCCCCGGCTTCTCTTATTTCCTTCAAATTTCATCTAAAGTCCCACTTGTTATAAGAATCTTTTCCTAGTTTCCTTTATTCTTGGTGTCTTCCTTCAGATTATTTCAAATTTATTATGTATACACCTTGTTTATTCATAGTTGTTGGCATGTTTTCTCCCCTGTTAGACTGTAAACTTGAGAGAAGGACTATTTTTGCATGTACTTAGCGTTTAGCATAGTGCCTTGCTAAGTGTTTAATAAATGTTGGTTGACACACAAAATACATAAAAGAGATTGTGTTATCTGTCACGAAGAAGAGGTGAATATTTTTTACAAGAGGAAATGTATATTGTTGATGAAATTTTTATTGCAGTTATCCATGTTGTTGATTCATAATTTGTCTCATGTCAAATGACAATTTTTGGACAATAAAAGGATGCAGAATTGGCTTTGTTTTTAAATTTTTGAATAAAAACATATTTTTGCATGATGTGAATATTGTTGAAGCTTAAGCCAACAGGTAAAACAACTTCCACATTTAATTTTCTGTCACTCGAATAATTCTGCTAATTCTTATAGGAGGCCCGGCATGATAAAGAAAAAACAGAAAAGAAGGAAAAATGGGAAACTACAGGCGTAAAGGAAGAAAAAAAACAATATCCTTTAAAATAATTATTGATGACATTATTACTAGGGACAGAAGCATTGCTCTCTTTAATCAGAATTTACTATAAATTTAATCAGATTTTAGATTGAGTGAAAAACACATCCTGGAGTAATTATCAAGGGATACTCTTTAATGAGTCATTAGAGTATAGACTAAGGGATAAAGGTCTCATCTCAATAGGAGTTAGTATAAGAATAATTCATGTCTTTAATGTGATCTATGTATTAGTGTAATACATAGTGTAATACATTAGTGTAATTAGTGATTTAGTGTAATCTATGAATTAGGAATTCTCACCATCTCCATCATCGTTAGTATTCTTACAACTTGTACTTAGTTCCAGATGTGTTGATACTAGATCACCTTCTTCAAATTCTTAGTGTTCCTAATTTGTTTTTGACATATTAGTAATTTCCCAGCACACATTTTCTTTTTAAATTTTAAAAAATAATTAAGCTATATAAAGGAAAGAGTGAAAGAGGACCTGGGTTCAGATCCTAGAACAATGCATGTCTTTTCTCTTTTCTTATTTGTGTAAACATACTAGACAGTTTTAATGGATATTTATGTAACCTGTTAAAGTTTACTTAGTGATTATTGATAGAGCTCTTCCATAGGCAGTCTCATTTGATCTTTACAGATAACTACAGTTATCGTTAACTATTTTTGAAAACATGGCCAAATAGTTGGTATTTTAAACCTGATATTATTGGCTCCAAGCCCAGCAGTCTTTCCACTGTAATATTAAGCTATATATATGTAAAATTCAGTCCAAGTCTTAAATTAAGTGTAATATAATATTCTATGAAGGCTTCTTTATGTAAATTAAATTTTTTCCTTGATGGTAATTTCACTCTTAAATCTGATTAACTTGGATAAAGAAGCCATATTTGAGGTAAGACTTCTGTTCTCTCTCACTTAATTTATTTATATACATGCACATATATGTATATATACATGTGTTATGTAAACAAAAGTGCATATCACCATAAAAGGTTTTGCTTTTTTTTTAATTGAAATAATGAACTATTTAGTCTTCGTTGTGGGCTTCGTGTTGAATCTAATAATCATCAGAATTGCTTCACTTGGAAAATTTGTTCAAAATTTCAAACATTTGCCTTCTCTAATGGTGAAAATGGCAAAATGAAAAAGCATAAAAATGTCATTTAGATACTTTAACTCAAAATCATTTGAAAGTTTACAGAAAATCAGTTTTATTTCTCTAAAAAAGAAGGGGAGAAAGTTACGATTCTTCTCTTTCCTGTTGTAAAAATCCATACAAAACCATGATTTTGTTTCCATGCATGTACACATGTTCCCCAGGAATGGGAAGCCATATATAGAAGCAGAAACAAAGTAGTGAAAGAGCATGAGAGAAGAGGAAAGAAAGGAGAGAAGAAAAATGAATGAGTAAATATTTGTTAAACATTCGCAGTGAGGTCAGCATTGGGTTTAACTATTATGTCAAGAAAATCTTTCTAATTGAAAGCTTTCCCAAAATGACATGAGCTTTCTTAAGCAAAGATTGAATATCTATTTGTCAAAAGGATTTCTTGCACATGTATATTGGACTAATACCTCCAAAATTTCCTTCAGCCTGAGTTTGAGGTTCTGAAATCATGATGAATAAAAAGAGCAATGTAGATGAAAGTACAGTTTCTCTAAAGGAAAGCAATAAAAATTGAATAATCATTTAAAAATTACGTATAATAATTATAGCTATAAATTAAAATAGTCATGGCCTAGATGCAATCAAAGCCACTAAATTAGCAAAAATAATGTGTTGTAACAAACACAGTTTTGTTGGGTTAGAAAAATTCATTCTCTGGGGTTGCCATGTGCAATGATTTTTGAGGCAAGAAATATAAAATCAGACCCAGCTTCCATTTCTTGATTTTCTGTTAGGTACATTTAAGTAAAGTTTGGTAATTTTGCCCCATTAGACACAAATACATACACACATGCCTACGTATCTGCCTATCTACCTACAGTGTTAGCTATGTACCTACATAAGATGATTTTATCCCTACTTCTGTTCATCAGTTTTTTCTGTAGATGTAGATAAGTGCTTTCTTTCACATGTCCTTTGCTGTTAATTTATGTATTTATAATAGTCAAAATGTCTCAACCACTCGAAGTTGTTATTAAAGCAATATTGTTATTATATAGAATGTTCTCTTAGTTCTGCTCATTTCACTCTTCATCATTTTGTGCAAGTTAAGATTATCAAGTTCATCATTTCATAGAGTGCAGTAGTATTCCATCACAATCACAAACTACAACTAGTTCAGTCAGTTAATGGGCATCCCTCAAATTTCTAGTTTTTTTGCCACCACAAAGAGAGCTTTGATGATATACTTGGAAAATCCCAAAGATGCAACTAAAAAGTTGAAAAATAATTTTTAGCAAAGGAGCAGGATATAAAATAAATATCAAACAAAACTCTGCCATGACTCTAGACAGTACAGACTGCCTGGGAGTGAACCTGCCAAAACGTTGCCAGAAAGTACTTGAAGAAAATGATAAAAAACTTTTTATACAAATCATTTAAATAGAGAACTGTTATTTTTTCATGGGTAGGCAGGGCCAGTGTAATAAAAATGGCAATTTTACCTAAACCAATTTATATATTCAATGCTATCCCAATTAAATTACCAAGGATTATTTTACTGAATTAGAAAAAAAGATCATTTGGAAGAACAAAAAGTCTAGTATCAAAGAAATTAATAAAAAAAAATCTAAAGGAATGAGATTAGTAGTACCAGATCTTAAAAACCATATTACAAGGCAGTAATTATCAAACTCATCTGGTAATAGAAAGGTAGATTAGTGGAACAGAATAGATAGCCAATTTACAGCAGCCAGCAAACATTTAACCTTGTATTTGACAAGTGTAAAGACTTAAGATTTTGAGGTAAGAATTCATTATTTGGTAAACATTATTGGGAAAACTGGAAAGCAGTCTGGCAGAAACTGGACATAAACCAATATCTTAGTCCATTTACCAAGATAAGATCCAAACAGACCTAGTTATAGCAAGACATATTACAAGAAAATTAGAAGAACATAGTACATATTAGTGTTTCCATTTTTTTTCTTTTTACTCTATTTGCCAGGAAGTGATGGCAATTGCAAATCTTAGGTTTTTTTTTTTAATGTTAGGCTTCAGGGCAGCTTTTAACCTCTTGTCTTTAACCCTTGACAAGAAGCTTCTTATTTCTTCTTCAGGCCAGATTCATGAATCAAAAGCAGAATTAAGGTTGCCAGGAGGAATAATCAACAATCTCAGTGCTCTAGGCAGCTTTAATACTACATGTTGCAGAGAAGGTACTGGCCTGCATTGGAAGCATAAGGTTCCTTATTCAGGAGTTTTATTATAATGAAATCATAGCTCTGTTATCTCTTCCTGTCACTGTGATTACTGATGTGATGATTAGGTTGTGGGACTTGAGCTGTACATAGGAATGAAAAAGAATTTCAGTTTGTGAACTCTGGAATTGAGAAGTTTTTTTCCAGAGCTTACTTAAGGTATTTAAATTATAAATGAATCCATTCACAACTGTTTTTTTTTCCCCTAGGTGAAGATTGAAATGGAAAACTTTCTCACCAGAAATACATTATTTGCTCATAGCTTTCACAAAAATCTAAAAGGCTTGTCTGCGTGTCCTTAAATTATTCCATTTTCTGACTTAATTTTCTCTTTGATGAAAGTTTACGTTTGTTGAGTTGTTTATTGTTTTGTTCTAATTTATTACTTATATTTTGGTACTTTTTCAGTGTATCTGTGAACAACTTTAACTAGCTCAGGTGAAGATGTTTTGATGGAATTCGACCTTAAGTTCTTTTCACCTGGGAAACCTGTGTAATGTTTAAAATAAAATAAATTGTTAACAAACATTTAGAGTTTTGTGTCCACAATCCGGCTAGCAGCTTCTGCGGGGGGCGGGGGGGGGGGGGATCCACCCACAGCCAGCACCCAGAAAGCTGCAGGATAGCACAGGTTCTTTTGATATGCCTTAATAAGGCGAGCAAGGTGAAGGGATTGGCAAGCTTACTTTAATTCAGCACACAAATATCATTCACTTAGTTCAGGGGAAAAAGCCAGCACCCTGAACTTCAGAGCAAAATACAAGCAAATTACAAACATCAACAGATAGACCTTGTCTGATTCAAATCCCAGTACATAGTTACCAGAGTTCAACAAAGGCTCAGCATCTGGGTTTACAAGCTGGAGGGCTCCTTAACTCCTTAACTAACTCCTTAACTACTTAACTCCTTAACTAGCTCCTTAACAGCTGCCAGGAGTCTCCTCATCAATACCATCTCAAGAGCCCTTAAACAAATTACAGACAGAGCCAATACAATTCAGTTACCAACATCTGCGTTCAGCCCTGGGAGCTCAGAACAAGGGCTGGCCTAGAGTCACGTGCGCCACCACTGCTTTGGCAAAGAGCTCCTAGGAAGAAGAGGCCAACCCTTGACTTTTATATCTTTGTCAGCTTTAGGGGTGAGTCACACATGCGACTCACCCATGTGACCTAAAATTGTCACAAAGAGGCAACTTAAACCCACGTGGTCTAAGAGCCTCTGCTGTCCCAGACATGTAAACTAGGCCCTCCCTGGAGTTAGCCCCACCTTGGGCCCCACCTTAGTTGCCAATCCACACCCACATAGGTTTTACACCTAATAGGGATTTGGGCCTGGGGCTTAGCACTTAGTAAGATTCAATGAAATAGCTGAATTACTCAAAGCAAACAAAAGCCAAACTCTTCAAGGGCACTTGTTGAGGTAAGTGCTAAGGAGCCCATTTTGCTTACCAACACAAGTTTGTGCAAACAAAGCTTGTGTTTTTGTTTCGCTGACTGAAAATTGGAATGGAGAAATTTGGGGCAGATTTGAGGACTTTATTTGTCTGCAACTCTTAAGAATTGCTTTATGGATTTGTTAGTAACTCTCTAAACACTAAAACAATTAGTTGGTATATTAGGAAAAGTAATTGCAAAGAATTTTCTGCTACTCAATGGGCACACACTCACAAATGCAAGAATCCATGGTGAAGAGGAAGTGGAGAAATGGACACAAAGCACAATGGTTGTACATATATAAAGAATAGAAATATGGCAAATCACAATTACTCAGCTACAGAGCTTGTATGTCCCTTTCTCTCCATTTTCTTCTGTTAAGGATTGTGTTAAACAGATAACTCAGCAACTGTACTAGTTCCTTACAGGGTTTCAGTATAATATTTACTGGCCAGGTATTATTGGGCAGTCCATCCTATCACTAGATAGCCAATGCCAGGCAGGGCTCATCAGGTAGTTTTGTTTAGATCCTTTGGAAGTCTTTTACAGTTGTTTGTCTTCTCAATGTTGACATTACTGTATAAATTGTTCTGATTTCTGCTCACTTTTCTGTGCATTAGTTCATAGAAATCTTTTCCTTGTGTCTCTGGAAAGCATTGAGATACAGACCTAATAGTGGTATTGCTGGTGGTTGGTTGGTTGTTGTCCTTCACTCTCAAAGAGGACCATAACGACATCACTCTGCTAGAGTCAAGTTTCACTGTGTCCAACTGTGGTTGATCAGACTGATATGAGCCCAGAATGCTCTACCACAAGTTGGGCACAAATGGTTCATGTGAACATTTGGGGTGGGTTGTCTAAATTTGCACATCCAGCATTTTTTTTGAGCTGTTTCAATTCTGCTTTGCTTATAGAGCATAGCACCTTTTCTGATGGGGGCATGCCATGCTGAGCAGTCCTGTGCCAGTGTCTTCCATGTCACACAGTCAATTCTGAAAGTTCTAAGAGATACCTTGAAGGTGTCCTTGTATCTCTTCTTCTGACCACTACATGAACGCTTGTCCTGTGTGAGTTCTCTATAAAATAGGATTTTTGGCAAGCGTACGTTTTGCATTAAAACAGTGTGGCCAGCCCATCAGAGTTATGCTCTCTGAAGCAGTTTGGATGCTTGGCAGTTTAGTTTGAGTAAGGTCCTCAGTGTCTGGAAAGTGTACTACCAAGGTAAGTGAACTTATCCACAGCATTCACAACTCCATTTGCTGTAGCTGATGGTTCCATGTATGGATGGTATGGTGGTGGCTGATGGAGCATCTGTGTTTGCTTGGTGTTTAATTGTTAGGCCAAAAGCATAAGCTGCAGAGAATTGATCCATTCTTTGTTGTGTCTCAGCTTCAGAGGCTGCATTGAGTGCACAATCATCTGCAAGCAGAAAATCATGCACCAAGACTCCCTCTAGTTTAGTCTTGGCTTGTAGTGTTTCCTTTTTTGTAGAAATTATTATTTTGTATTTTTTTCCCATTATTTGTAAAAACAGTTTTAAAAACTTTGAATTGCTAATAATCTCCCCCTCCTTCCCTCACTCGTTAAGAAGGCAAACAATTTGTCAAAGGTTATACATGTGTAGTCATGCAAAACATTCATTATAGTCATGTTGTGAAAGAAAACAGACCAAAAAACCTAAGAAAAATAAAAAAAAAAGTGTGCTTCAATTTCTGTTCAGACATCATCAATTCTCTCTGGGCATGGGTAGCATTTTTTCATTGTAATTCCTTCAGAGTTATCCTGCATGGTTGTATTGCTGAGAATGGACATGTTCTCAGCTGATCATTGTATAATTTTGCTAATTTTTACTTTCTGCACAGTACATTTTATCTTGCATCAGTCCATGCAAGTTTTTCCACGTTTCTCTGAGAGCATACTGCTTATCATTTCTTACAGTACTATTGTACTGTATTCTATCATAATTGCATACCACAGCTTGTTAAGCTATTTCCCAATTGATGAGCTTCCCCTCAGTTTCTAATTCTTTGCTCTTAGAAAAGAGCTGCTATAAATATTTTTATGCATATAGGTCCTTTTCCTAATAATTTGTCTCTTTTGGGATACAGACCTAGTGGTCATATTACTAGGTCGAAAGGTGTGCATAGTTTTGTAGCTTTGTATTAGTTAAATTGAATCTTATGTTTTTTAAATATTTTTCAATTGAGGAATGCCTCTTCTATAAATTTGACTTAGTTCTTGAAATATTTGAGAAATTAGGTCATTATTAGAGAAATTACTCTACAAGTTTTCACACTTATAATTTCTATGTCCTTCCCTCTGTCCTGTTTTCCCTCTTCTTTCACACTCTATTTTCAAATCTGCCATTTCTTACATAAGATCTCCCCATTTCTTATTCCCATCCCCTCCTACTTTCCTGTATGGGAAGATAGAGTTTGTCCACTGGACTTGGCACACTCCTCAAAATACGGACGGATGCTGTACCACTTGGTGCATGTTTTTTAGCATTAATATTCCCTCATTGCCTCTTGCTAAAAGGCACAAGATAACTTCTTTATCTCTTTTAATTACAACAAATTTGACTTTGCTTTATTTGAGATCAGGATTGCTATCCCTGCTTTTTTTTTTTTTACTTCCTCTGAAGCATAATGGATTCTGTTCCAGCCTCTTGCCTTTACTCTGTGTATGTTGTAAGCAACATATTGTAGGATTCTGTTTTTTGATGTACTCTACTATCTGCTTCTAGTTTATGGGAGAGTCTATCCTATTCACATTCCAGATATGATTAACTTTTCCTCCTGTTTGCTCATTTCACCCTTTTCTTTCCCATTAGTGTTTTGCCACAGCTTCCCTTAATTTAGCCTCCTTTTTGTCACTATCTGCCTCCCCTTATTTAATTCCCTGCCCTGTGGGGTAAGATGGATTTTCTCAGGATAAGTAGCACAGAGT
>CM053628.1:56442288-56469777 GCA_028646595.1 Phalanger gymnotis | reverse complement strand
TCCAGAGTGGAGGGGACATTATCCCACATTTCAGGTTTTTTGTATAGTTCTTTTCAGAGGTAATTCTGGGGACCTTCAAGATTTTGGTTCTCTAGAGTGGTATGATCTAGAGAGATGTATGCTTACTACACTTCTGTACTGTCCACTGGTCTCTGAGTGACCAAACTATTTTTTTCCTGGAGTGATCAGGTTGTCCACTGCCCTGAGGCCACTCATGTGTTAGTCTCATTTTCACCTTGGGACTGAGACCCAGGACTGCACCCCATATCCAAGTATGGGCGATGCAACAGAGTCCAATCACTGTGCCAATGAAGGACCTCTCTAATCTTCAGGGTAGGCAAGTTCTTGCCTTTGCTCTGCCATCTTGGTCCCACCACTCTGCTTTACTCTGAAGTGATGAACAGAACCCATGGTCCCCTGTAGCCACAAGAGTATCACTCTTTCTGGCCCTGGAAATGCATATAGATATTGCAACAGGGTCCCATAACACCCTTACCAGCAGTGGGCTAAGAGCCTATAAAGGTGTTGCTGCCATTGATGCAGCTGCCTCCGAGGCTCACTGCTAGGATTAGGACTCAGTGTCTGCTGCACAATCTATGGAAACCTCCATCTTAACTACCACTGTGAAGTCTGACATTTCTTGCCAACTTCCTAAGTATATCCTGGGATGGAAAATTTTTGATCTGAACTTTTGTTGTTTTTTTGACTTGAGGCATTATTTTAGGGTTGTTTGGGAGGGTTTTGAGAGCACTCAGATGAACATTTCTTTACTTCACCACTTTGGCTTCATTGTTTCATTCCTCCCTTTTTCAATTTTTTTCTCTCTCCTTTCTTTCTTCCTTCCTCCCTTGCTTCCTTCCTTTGTTACTTCCTTTCTTCCCTCTTGTGCCTTCTCTTTTTCTCTACTCAGGTTTCTCCTTACTTCAATCTCTCCATCCACATTGGACCCTCACCTTCTTTCCTTCCTTCAGATTCCCTTCATTTTTGTATTCATTCCACATTGATTTCTTTCTCTGTTCACACCTTTTTTCAATCCTTATTTTATTTCTTTTTTGTCCATTGTCTATTTCATCTTTTTTCAATCTATTTCTACATTTTTATTATCTTCTTGTTTCTTTTGTTTAATAATTTTCTTCCATACTTCATTTACTTCATTCTTAATGAAAAGACCAGAGCTGAATAGAAAATTTGACTTTCAAATACAAGAATCAAGAGAAGCATGAAAAGGTAAACAGGAGAGAGAAATCATATGGGGCTTTCCAAAGTTGAACTGTTTTGTTTACATTCCTATATGGAAAGATGATATTTGTAACTCATAAGACCTTTCTCAGTATTAGGGTAATTGAAGGGAATGCATAGGCAGAAGGCACAGGGTGAGTTGAATATGAAGGGATGATATCTAAAAAGGAGTTTATTTTATATCCTGAAACTTTGCTGAACATTCTTATTATTTCAAGTAGCTTTATACTTGATTCTCTGGGACTAAGTAAATCATCATATCATCTGTAAAGAGTCATAACTTAGTGTTTTCTTTGCCTATTCTAATTCCTTCAATTTCTTTTTCTTCCCTTATTGCTACAGCTAACATTCCTAGTACCAAATTGAATAATAGGGATGATAATGGACATCCTTGTTTCACTTTCGATCTTGAAAATGCATCTAGCTTATCCCCATTATGAATAATGCTTGCTGTCAGTTTTTGGTAGATGCTACTTATAATTTTAAGGAAGACTCCATTTATTCCTATACTTTCTATTTTTTTTTAGTAGGAATGGGTGTTGCATTTTGTCAAAAGCTTTTTCTGCATCAATTGAGATAATCATATGGTTTCTGCTAGTTTTGTTGTTCATAGGATCAATTATGATGATGATTTTCCTAATATTGAACCAGCCTTGCATTCATGGAATAAATCCTACCTGATCATAGAGTATTATTCTCATGATAAGCTGTTGCAATCTTTTGCTAATATTTTAGGGAAATTGGTCTGCAATTTTCTTTCTCTGTTTTGACTCTTCCTGGTTTGGGTGTTAGTACCATATTTGTGTCATAAAAAGAATTTGGTAGGATTCCTTCTTTGCTTTTTTTTCCCACATAGTCTATAAAGTATGGGAATTAATCATTCTTTAAGTGTTTGATAGAATTCACATTCACATTCATCTGGCCCTGGAGACTTTTTCCTAGTGAGTTCCTTGATAGCTTGCTCGATTTCTTTTTCTGAGATGGAGTCATTTAGATGTTTTATTACCCCTTCTCTTAACCTGGGGAATTTATATTTTCTAAATATTCATTCATTTTCCTCAGGTTGTCACATTTATGGGCATACAATAGGACAAAATAATTCCTAATTATCGTTTTAATTTCCTCTTCATTGGATGTGAATTCACCCTTTTCATTTTAGATATTGGTAATTTGGTTTTCTTCTTTCTTTTTTTTTAATCAAATTGACCAAAAGTTTAAAAATTTTTATTGGTTGTTTCATAAAACCAGCTCTTACTTTTATTTATTAGTTCAATGGCTTTTTTATATCAGTTTTATTAATCTCTCCTTTGATTTTCAGTATTTTTAATTTGTTATTTAATTGAGGATTTTCAAATCTTTTTTTTCTAGCTTCTTCAGTTGCATGCCCAATTCATTGGTCTCCTTTTTATCTATTTTACTCATGTAAGCATTTACAGATAAAAAAACTTCCCCTAAGAACTGCTTTCGCTGCATCCCATAAGTTTTGGTATGTTATCTCATTATTGTCATTCTCTTGAATAAAGTTATTAATTATTTCTATGGTTGTTTCTTTGACCCCCCTCATTTTTTAGGATTAGATTATTTAGTTGTTAATTAATTTTTAGTTCATCTTTCCACGGTCCTTTATTACCAATAAGTTTAATTCCATCATGATCTGAAAAGGATGTATTGACTATTTCTGCCTTTCTGCACTGGAGTGAGAAGTTTTTATGCCCTAGCACATGGTCAGGTTATGAGTATGTGTCACATACTACTGAGAAAAAGGTACATAGCTTTTTATCCCCATTCAGTTTTCTCCAGAGGTCTATCATGTATACCTTTTCTAAAATTCTATTCACCTCTTTAACTTCTCGTTTATTTTGAGGTTAGATTTATCAAGTTCATAGAAGGGGAGTTTGAGGCCCCCCACTAGTATAGTTTTACTATCTATTTCTTCCTATAACTCCCTTAACTTCTCCTCTAAGAATTTATATGCTATGCCACTTGGTGCATATATATTAAGTAATGATATTGCTTCATTATGGATAGTGCCCTTTAGCAGGATAGAATGTCCTTCTTTATCTCTTTCAATTATATCTATCTTTGCTTTTGCTTTGTCTGAGATTAGGATTGCTACACCTGTTTTCTTTTGTTTGTTTTTTTTTTACTTTAGTTGAAGCACAATATATTCTACTTCAGCATTTTACCTTTACCCTGTGTATATCCCCCTGTTTCAAATATGTTTGTTGTAAAAAACACGCTGTAGAGTTACTGCTTTTAATCCATTCTGCTCTCCACCTCCATTTTATAGGATAGTTCATCCCATTTCCATTCACAGTTATGATTACTACTCATGTCTTTTTTCCATTCTATTCGATCCACCACTTATACTTTTATTTTTCCCTTCTGCTTTCCATTCCTCAAAAAAATTTTGCTTTTGACCACCATCTTTCTCAATTTTCCCTCCCTAATGACACCCCTCTCTTATCTTACCATTTTCCCCTTATTACTTCTTCCCTCTCTTCTATCCACCCTCTTTTTTTTCACTTTCCCCTCCTACTGTTTATAGGATAAGTTTTATTTCTATGCTTTTCAGAGTATATTATTCCCTCCTTGAACCAAATCCAATGAAAGTAAAGCTCAAAAACTATTTTTCTCCCTCTCTTTTCTCCCTCTGTATTTTTATGCCTCTTGACATGAGTTCCCTTTCTACCTTCTCCTTACTTCTTCTCCCAGAACAATCCCTTTGCACTCCTTAATTATGTTTTCTATCATTACATTCGTTACTTTATACTGACAACCTCAGTCTATGTATATCCCTTTCAATTGTCATAACAGTACCTTCTCAAGATTAACATAAGTATAAGTTATAGAAATCAATATAATCCTACCTAAGGATGTAAACAATTTTCCCTTATTGAATAATATAGTTTTGTTTTTTCCCCATTAAGATTTTTTATGTCTCTCTTGAGTTTTGTATTTGGGGATCAAATTTTCCATTGAGTTCTGAACTTTTCATAAGGAAGGTCTGGAATCTCCTTATTTCATTGAATGCCCATCTCTTTGCCTGAGAAATTATGTCCAGTTTTGCTGGGTAGTTGATCCTTTGTTGTAGCCCAAGCTCCTTTGCCTTTTGGAATATCATATTTCAATTTCTCCTGTATTTTATTGTAGAAGCTGGGAGATCCAGAGTGATCCTGACTATAATTCCATGATATTTGAATTGTTTCTCTCTGGTTGTTTACAATATTTTCTCCTTGTCCTGGTAGTTCTGGAATTTGGCTACAATATTCCTTGGAGTATTCTGAACCTCATTAACCATTTTGCCAGTTTTACTTTTTAAAGATTTGTTCTGTTCTTTTACCTCTCTAAATTAATTTTTAAAATCCTCTTTGAGCTCTTCCAGGAAGGCTTTCTGGGCTAGAGACCAGCTCACATTCCCTTTTGAGGTTTCATGTGTGGATATAATGTCAAGGCTGTCTTTTTCTGAATGTGTATTTTGATCTTCCTATCTCCATAATAGGAATCAGTAGTCTTTGGTCTTCTGGTTTGCTTTTTCATGGCAGTGTTCTCCACTCTCCCCAGCTTCTAAAGTGGACCTCTGCTTCTGGAGCTCACTGGCTTTGTGTACTGGCCTCTAGTATTGTGAGGTGTGGGGGAGGAGTGGTCTGGCTGGTGGAAGTCTCCTTTTTCCTCCACGCCTGCCCTACAGCTCAGGCAGTCTCAGCAGTTGTCTGTGCTGGTGTCTGCCACTTCTCCCAGCTGTGCAAAGGCACATCTAGGGTCCTGATGTTGATGACTGCTGGGTCCATCCCTATGGGGCTCAGGAATTCCCACTGTTCTGCAGAGGTGGGTCCTGCTGGGACAGCTCTCTTCCTGCATTACTCTCCTTCGGCTACCTCAAGAGGAGGAATCTTCAGCTTTCCAGCTACAAGGCTACTAAAGCCCCACTTCTTGTTCCTCTATTTCAAGGGTTTAGGGAAGGATGAGAGCCATTTTACCTGGCCATCATGGTTCCTGGAAGTTGAAGAAGGCAAGCTTCAAACATTTGGACTGTTTGTGGACTGGAGGCCTCAGGGCTTACTGTTCCCGCTGACACAGGCTCTGTGCTGGTGTCTCCAGTCACTCCAAAATACTCCTGTCCTGGACTGAGAAGCCTTGGGATCCCTGCCATATCTGGTGCTTCCACCCTGGGCATGCTCTCACTCCCACATTTCTCACTCCCAGTGTTCTCCCAGACTGGTGCATAGCTAGGTTCCTCTGCTACTCCCATCCTGCTGTAGTCTGCTATCATTCTATGCATGGTGGTCCTGTCCCACTCAGTCTATAGTTGTTTCTAACTCTCAAATCTGCTCAGATTCACTTTTTTAGAGGTATCTGACAGAAGTTGTGAAAGAGCTCTTGTAGTAGGAAGGCAGAATTTATTATCTCAAACATAATCATGTATATGTTTGAATGGTTCAAAATCGCAAGGTATGAGAGGTTCTCTAAGGAGAAAACAACAAGAAAGTTATTTAGGCCCCACCGCAGCAGAACCGTGAACCAACCTCCCCATTCCAACATCTTGACAAAAAGACTCCAGGCCCAGAAGGCCCACCTCACAAGAGTAACCAGGAGGCCACAGAAAAACAAGATAGTATTTAGCCAAATCATTTTTACTGGCCTCACGTTCCTGCTTCAATCCTGGGTCTACACATGGGTAAGCCCTGCTTCCGGAGCTTCCTGCCTCTGCAGCTTCCTGCTTCCACAGCTTCTGCCTCTGCTGAAGTTGTCGACTGGCTCACCCCTCCTTGCAGCCGAGCTTCTGGAGTTCTCAAGCCCCGCCTCAACGACCAGAGACCATTGGTTCCCGAGCTGGCCCTTCCTAAGTCACCAATCCACACCCACACAGGTTTCACACCTGACAGGGCCCTGGGCCTGGGACTTAGCACTTAACAGCTGAAAGTACTTCCACTCAAAAGAAACAAAGCCATGCTAATGAGACAATTTTGCTTAACAACACAGCTCTATAAGATGCTGTTTTCACATGGCCATTTTGGCTCTACCGCCACCCTATCCCCATCCATGATTTGTTAAATTAGAGCTCTGGAAAATCAGGCTTTGATAAAGCCCATTGTAATTCAAATAGAGGTATTTGACAGCTTTAAAGCTAAACCAATGTGTTTTTCATAAATGCAAGCCCAAACCTGACTTGGTCATTTTTAAGTTTTGGTGGCTTAGAGTTAGTAAATAGTATTGGGAGCTAGCTGTATCCTGTTTAGGCCTCTTAGACCTGTGCAAGGCAGGGCCAATTGAGAATGGGTCTATGCATGGCAAGGCCAGTTTTAGGATAAGAAGATTTGGCAAAGAAAACCTGCCTTTGTAGTTGATTATCTATATGGGATATGACAGAAATGTTTCAGTCTGGTTGTCTATATGCGGGAGAATATAAGTGTTTCAATTTGGTTAGCCTTGAGGAAAAGTATTGTGTCACTTGCAGGAACAAGGAGATAAAACACTTAATCAATTCCTTATTTTACTCTTCTTTGAAGTCAGGATAACTCAGCAATTAACCTGTATAAAATACGGTCGGTAACTCCATTAAAATCAGTCTATAGCTTGACTATACGACTCACCTAGCCCCATGTCTTTGTGTTTTTGTGTCAATTACTTCATCATATATTCATGCCACTGGATGCACAAAATAGCAATTGTTTCTTTTCCAGCCAGAAAGCACATTTCCTTTCTTTTATTGCCATTCTTCTTTTAAACAATTTGTTCCATTTAAAGATCTATTTTCTTGCATTCATTTTTCATTCCTTTCTTCTTTTCCTGCTTCATCCCAACCTGTTCTTACTACCATCCTTCACCTGTTCCTTCATCATTTTCCATGTCTCACTCCTTCTCTTCCTTTCATTTCTTCCTGAATTCCTTCCTTTCATTCTCCCTCTTATTCTTCTGCAGATGTCTTCCTATCCTTCTTTCCTTTCTTCCAAGTCCTTTCTTTTTCTTCTTTCTACATTGCTTCCACAAATGCCTTTCATTCCTTCTTATTTCCTCTGTCCTGCCATCTCTTTGCTATTCATCTCTTGATTTTTCTATCCTTTCTTCCTCCAATTATTGCACAAATGCCCCCTTCATTCTTTCTGTCCTACTTTAATTTCACCCTATTTTACATCCTTTTCTTTCTTTATAAACTCCATCATTCTTCTTTATCCTTTATATATTTCTTCCACAAATCCTTCTGATGGGATGCTTGGGTGCTTGTGCTTGGATCCCAATTCCAAAATCACATTTCTCCTTTGGATGTCTGTTCTTGGACCCCAGTTCCACAATCAAAACCAGTTGCAAAATCATATCTCTTCCTAGTCTCAAAACACTGTCCCTAGCAGCTTTTCTCTAGCAAAATAGGAAAGCATGCCCTAGCAAGATGCTTATAGTAGAACCTCAATTTATGAGTAAGCTGGTTTACATGTGCTTCTTTGGATGAGGAAAAATTTTTTGCAAAATTTTTATTGCAGGAGGAACAAAAATTCACAGTATGATCATATTTGGACTTGAAAAAAATCAGTGAGTCCAAACAAGAAAATGATTCTAAAAAATGAAAAATAAGTGAAGGTAGTAGAATTAGTCTTACTTTTAGTGAAAGTAGCACAAGAGAAAACACTCCTGACATTGAAATCCCCTATGTTCTCAATGACACAGATTCTCCTTCCAAGTAATAACCCTGGCCTAGACCAGGGGAACTGGTGTGGTGAGCTCAATTCCAAGTGGGGAGGGCTGCATGTACCCATTTTCTTCCTGATTCAAAATACAAAGTTAGCTTAGATCCATGGGCATAAGGGCACCTGCTTGACCATGTTGCTGCTGCTACTGCTTTGGAGAGGACACCATTTCCCCTGTTCGCAGGCCCCTCTCCCCTGTTCACAGGCCATAGCTTAGGCTATCCTGGCTACCCTGCCCCCTTCTGCCATCAGAGTTGAGGCCAGAGCCGCACCCCCCCAACCCCTGCTGCTGCCCAACTCACCTGCATGACCAGGACTTCCACTCCAGCCCTTGCCCATGCGAGCCTCCTCTACACTGGGTGCCCAGACAGGTTTGGTGCTCTGTGGTGTCATATCCAAATAAAGAGAACAGATGTGGGGTTCAGGGGATTGGAGTCATTTGATTCTTCTGTAATTTTATTTTTTAAAACATTTTGTAATATTTTATTTTTCCCAATTACATGTAAAATCAATTTTAGTCTTTTTTTTAGTTTTGAGTTACAAATTCTCTCCTACTTCCCTGTCCTCCTCCCTTATTAAGAAGGCAAGCAATTTAATAAAGGTTATACATATTCATGTATAAACATGAATAATTAGGTTTTTTGTTTTTCAAATCATTAGTTATTTAATATTTTTTCAGCATTAATTTTTACCAGAGTTTGAATTACAAATTTTCTCACCATTTCTACCCTCCCCCCCACTCCCCTATCCCCTTTTCCCTTACTTCCTTGTAGGCAAGATAGATTTTTATGCCCCATTGCCTGTATATCTTATTTCCTAGTTGCATGCAAAACCTTTTTTTTGAACATCTCTTTTTAAAACTTTGAGCTCCAAATTCTCTCCCCTCCCACCCTCCCTAAGAAGGCAAGCAATTCAACATAGGCCAAATATGTATCATTATGTGTTGAGGGTCCTTGACCAGCAAGGACCCCAATCTTGGGACGCAATGGATGAGGCGGGAGTCGAGGTGGAAGCAACTTTGATTTATTGGGAGAAATCCTCCATTTTCATAGAGTTTGCACTACATGAGCAGAAGCAGGTGGCCAATGGGTTAAAACGATGACAGCTTAGGAAGGAACGGAAATGTTGCAGAGGGACAGGAGAGAAATGTTGCAGTATGGCAATGTATGGTGCACTGTGGTATCTGCAAGCGTATGGGAAAGATTACGACTGTTGCAAGAAAGTCTCTGTAGGCGTATGGGAACAGGGGGGGATGTTGCCCTACAGTTATCTACCGAGCCATGAGAATGCTCTGGCATGTTGTGAGATGGTATCAGAGCTACGTGAGGCACGAGGCAGGGTGTCCCTGTAAAGTATCAAAGATGTTCCAGTAAGTAAAGTAACAAAGCATTATGTCAGGCATGGTGTTAGGCACTGGTTCAAGAGCATTAGGTATTGCCCAGCTGGGTCCCTCCTTCTGGGCTTGTGAGTCCTTTGTGGACAGAGTCTGCCTGCACATGTAGGATGACTACAATGGCTGCTAGTGGCGGAGGCCCTCCCTCGAGGCACTTGCCTTTCCAACTCCTACTAAGCCTGTCTGGTTTTACCCAGGAAACAGGCCAAGTGCTAGGATCCTAACAGCCCCAGGGTTGGCACCAACCCCTTACAATTAAGCAAAAGCCTTCCACAATACTCATGTTGTGAAAGACTAACCATGTTTTGCTCCTTCCTATTCTATGCTCATTTATTCAGTTTTTTCCCTTGACCCTGTCCCTTTTCAAAAGTGTTTGCTTTTGATTACCTCCTCCCCCTATCTTCCCTCCCTTCTATCGTCCTCCATTTTTTATCTCCTTCCTCTTTGTTTCCTGTGGGGTAAGTTACCCAATTGCATGTGTGTGTGTTATTCCCTCCTCAGGTCAAATCTGATGAGAGCAACATTCATTCATTCTCCCTCACCTGCCTCCTCTATCCTCCTAACAGAACTGCTTTTTCTTGCCACTTTTATGTGAGATATGTATGTATGTGTGTATATACACATACACACACATACATACATACATACAAACATACATACACACTCATACATATATGTATTCCCTTCAGCTACCCTAATACTGAGGTCTCATGAATTATACACATCATCTTTCCATGTAGGAATGTTAACAAAACAGTTCATCTTTATTAAGTCGCTTATGAAAGATGATATCTAGGTTCTTTGTTACATCATGGCTTTCAGGTAGTCCAATAATTTTTCAATTCTCTCTCCTAGATCTGTTATCCAGGTCAGTGGTTTTTCAGATGAGATATTTCACATTGTCTTCTACTTTTTCATTCCTTTGGTTCAGTTTTATATCTTGATTTCTCATAAATTCATTAGCTTCTACTTGCTCCAATGTAATTTTTAAGGTAGTATTTTCTTCAGTGGTGTTTTGGAATTTATTTTCCATTTGCCTAATTCTGCTTTTCAAGGCATTCTTCTCCTCATTGCCTTTTTGGAGCTCTTTTGCCATTTGAGTTAGTCTGTTTTTAAGGTGTTGTTTTCTTCAGTATTTTTTGGGTCTCCTTTAGCAAGTCATTGACTTGTTTTTCATGTTTTTCTCGCATCATTCTCATTTCTCTTCCCAATTTTTGCTCTACTTCTCTCACTTGCTTTTCCAAATCCTTTTTGAGCTCTTCCATGACCTGAGAGCAGTTCATGTTTTTCTTGGAGGCTTTTGATGTAGGCTCTTTGACTTTGTTGACTTCTTCTGACTGTACATTTTGGTCTTCTTTGTCACAAAAGAATGATTCCATAGTCTGAGTCTGAATCTGAGTCCATTTTCGCTGCCTGTTCATGTTCCCAGCCAACTACTTTACCCTTGAGTTTTTTTTTTCAGGGACCTAGGCCCTGTTCTTCCTGGCTCCCGGTCTGGTTTGTCTAGTCGCAGCCTTCACTAGTGTCTGCTCCCCTCTGCTCACACCTGCAGGTGATTGAACTTACCCAGCAACCATACATGCTCCCCTGGGCTGGAGCCCTTCTTCCCTCTGCTATTTCATGGGTTCTGCAGTTCTATAATTTTTTCAGAGCCATTTTTATACGTTTTTGTAGGGACCTGTTGGGAAGCTCACAAAAGTCCCTGTTTTCCAGCCAGCATCTTGGCTCTGCCCCTCCTTTTGTCATTTTAAAGACCAAAAATGTGTGCTAGGAGCCTAGGGACTCTCACTTGTTTAAATGTACAAAGATCTCAAATAAATCTGCATGTCAGTCGTGGCCTCAGGGAAAAAAAATTGTTTATTTTCAGCTTATATTGTGTATTAATCATTGCTACTGTATTTCAGGTGCATTAGGGACAAAACACTTAGTAAAATGATAAGTAATTATTTTTTTACGATTATTTCTGGCGATGTGGTACTTATCACCTGGCTTTACATTATTTCCAATAGGAAAATTTGCTCTGCAATAGGAACAAATTGCATGACGAACAATCTCAGAACAAATTAAATTCGTAAACTAAGGTTCTAATGTATCTCTCTACTTGACACAGCGGCCACTTGTACCTATGGAATTTATTTTTTCAGACCAGCTGTGTACATGCTCAACTGGCCACCTACTGGGTCATAACCACATTTACTACTCACTGACCTATCATATGAATGCTAGACCTAGACATATGTATGCTCCTTTACATTTATCTTGTCTAACAAGACATTGATGGAAGCAGCTTGGATATTTTCAGTCATCTCTGACTGTTAGTTGACTTAGTGATGTTTCAGGTGTAAAACCTTACCTCCATGTAGTCCCCCCTTGTGCTATTTCCCAGTGAACTCTGGGTAAGATGCCTGTGCAGTAGATACAAAAAGTGCATGTTCCTTTAAGGACTGACAACTCCTTAAACACTCCCTAATCTCACCCTGAATCACCTAATTAACATATTTGGCATGTTTTACTAAAGTTTAACCTGTATCAACTTTGCCTGTACCCCCAAAGGTTGCAGGGTCCCTAAGAATTCTTGTCTGCTCAAAAGCATAATAAATCTTTGGCATCTTGACTTGAAGAATGCTTGAGATCATGAATTCATTCCATATGGCCCCGATCCTCTCTGGGACTCTGGTCTTTGAGGGATACTCCCGTCCAACAACCCTCTCTGGGAATGCCAGTCTTGGGGTTCCTGGATTTTGTCTCACTCTTAGCACTTTATTTATATGTCCTACTTCCATTTGTCCTTCTTTCCTTCCTTTCTGCTTTTCTCCTTTCTTTTCCTGTATTCCTTCCATCAATGCCTCCTTTATTCTTTCATCTGTCCTTCCTTTCTCTCTCTGTCTTATAGTACATCTGTCCTTTATCTTTCCAATTGTTCCACAAGTGCATCTTTGATTCCCTAATTTCATATTTTTTCCATTCTATCTTTGCCTTTCTTTTTACCTCCCTTTCTTCTTCCAATCCTTCTGCAAATGCCTCTTTCCTTTATTCCCTTCTGCCTTTCCTCTCTCCCTTCTCTTAAGCTTTCCCCTTCTCCCTTTTTCTCTTTCCATCTTTTTTTTTCTCCATATTTTCTTTTCTTCCTCCATAATTTGCTCTTTTCATTTGAATTCTTACGTTCTGAGAAGAGCCAAGTGTATCAAAGCTAATTATCACGCATAGCGTGTGTCTGTAATTGTGTATAATGTTCTCCTGGTTCTGCTCCCGTCACTCAACATCAGATCATATAAGTCTTTCTAGGTTATTATGAAGTCCATCTGCTCCTCATTTCTTATAGCATTACATTCATATATGACAACATGTTTAGCTATTCCCCAATTAATAGGTATTACCTTGATTTCCAATTCTTTACCACCAAAAAAGAGCTGCTATAATTATTTCTATATTTTCAATCCTCTCTGTATTTTTTATTTTTTCATGTCCTATCAAAGACTACTGAATTAGTTTTAAAAATACTTTTGTTATTACATTCCTGTTTCCTTTCTTCATTCACTACTTCCTCTCAATCCTGCTTCATTTCTATTCAGCCTTCTTCCTTAATATCTTTTTTATTCCTTCCTTCCTTAATCATCCCCCCTCTCTCTCTGCCTCACACTTCTCTTACTTTCTTTTTTTTCCCTCTTTTCTTTCTTTTATTTTTCTTCATATTCAACTATGTGTATCTTTCGCTTTTCTGTTTGTCGTCATCTATCCACTCCTTTTCTACATCCATTGATCCATTTATCCATCTATCTGGCCACATATTCATCTACCACTGTATTATCCATCCTCTTTTTCACTGTATGCCTCTATTTTCCCACCTGAATGTCTTTCTGTATTTGCTTTTTGGGGGGCTTGCCCATATACCCATCCATCTCTCTTTATCCACAAAAGCATATTTCTTCTATCTGCTGATTCATCCATTGATCTACCTACCTACCACACATCCATGTATTTATCTTTATATATGTCTTTTTGCCACTTTCTGTCCTTCCTTTCATCTTTATTTTCATCTCTCTCATGTATCCACTTTTTCCCATTTGTTCATTTATCCATCTCTACTTCTGTCAAGCAGGCTGAAATTCTCCATCTTTATCGCTTAAAAGTTTTCTGTCTCTCCTTACTATTTCCTAATCTGCAAGCAAATTTCTATTTCTTCCTCATGTGCCTATCTGTACATTCATACATAAAATATTTCCCCTACCACCTTTCTCTCCATTCTTCAATATATACTTTATTCTTTTCTGCCAATTTGCTATACTCTCCTAAGTCTATCAGTCAATTTTTATAGCTATCTATGTTTACTATCACCTATCTCTTTCATAATCTACTCATATTCTTGCCCCACTGCATCTTTCTAGGCTTCTATCTGTAGGGGTCCCCCCAAAGCCCTCAGGGACCCCCTGACCCCAATTAGACCAGCTAAAAGGGAAAGATGAGGCGGAAATCAACAAGCAGGTTAACTTCATTTATTGTACTCCCCAGCTCCCCTTTTATACATGAGAAGCTGGTTTGGTTGGTAATAACAACGTTACCCAAACTAATGTAGCAATAGCAAGTAATAATAACAAAGATAAGACCAAAAACGTATATTAACCTTGTATGAAAACATATCCTCTTGTCCTTCATCATTCTGACGTGGAGAACAGCATGACTGGGGCATGTTATCATAGTAACTGATATATCGCAAGACTCATTCTCTTTGGGGCATGGTGTTCTGATGCCTTGTCTCTGGCAATATACCAGGTAGTCCAACCATCCCTGAAGGAATGACTCTAACCTGCTATGGATGTTAAGCCTTAAAGGGCCCTAACATCTATCTATGCTTCCATTCATCCCCATTTCTTCCATGTCCATACTTTTTGCTATATGAGTGCAAGTCTCTCTCTAAATGATTGTTTGACACCTATTTACCTATCTTAATGCCTGCCTATCCGCCTAATCATCCATGTGTACGCAATCCATCTATTTTTCTGCCAATCAATCTGCAATTCGCATCTTCTTACATACAGAGTCATCATTAACCACAGATGAAGTACTACTAATGCCTTTCTAAGAAGGCTTTAACAAACAAGTTTCCTAACCATAATGGAAAATTATGTAATTAGATAATTTAAGTTAGTAATACACATGTGTATCACACTATCTACTCATTTTTATGGGGAACATTTGGACATGTGAACAAAGAAAAAAATTATTTGTATTTTCAAAAAAGTTACATTAAAAACTTAAAAACTGAGGCCAGAATGGGATTCAGTTGGAGTACAAAGCCTGCAGCCACAGGAGCAGCTAGCCCAGAGGCCTCCAACCCACAGTCTAAAGGTTTCAAACTTGCCTTCTTGAACTTCTGGGAGCCATGATCATGGTCAGTTAAAACAGAACATATCCCTCCCTTGAATAAACCCAGAGAATAAAATCTCAGGAAAAATAGAGGAGCCAGAAGGGGGCTTCAGTAGCGAGAGAAGTGGGGGAGAGGGCCCTTCTTGTGGTGGTGGAGGGAGACTAGTTCAATAAGAGAGGTGTCCCGGCAGCCACTTCAGCAGAACAATGAGAGTAACTGAGCCCCGGGGGGTGGAGCTTACTAATCTGAATGCCAGGACCCCAGACTTGGCTTTGCACAGCTAGGGGAAGTGGCATCTACAAACACAGACACTAGCTGAGACCACCCATGCACTAGAACAGTCCTGAGGAAGAAAAAACTCCCAGCAGCCAGACCAACCCTCCCCCACACCTCACGAAGCCTGAGGCCACAGCACATAAAGCTGGACCCCAACACAAGAAACTTGGAACAGAGCCCACTGAGCCCCAATAGCAGAGATCCACTTCAGAAACCAGGAGGAAAAAATATCATGAAAAAATACCAAGCAGACTTCAAAGATGAGAGTTCAGAAGAGGACAGCATGGACACTACACCCACATCTAAAACCTGCAAAGGGAAAGTGAAGTGGTCTCCAGACCAAAAAGCATTCCTGGAAGAACTCAAGTAGGACTTTAAAAACCAAATTAGGGAGGTAAAGGAAAAATAAAAAAAAATTCAATGAAGAAAATAAATCTTTAAAAGGTAAAATCGAGAAATTGGTTAAGGACAATTGGAATATAATTGGAGAAAATGTCTCATTGAAAAGTAAAATCGACCAAATGAAAAGGAAATAGAGAAGACAAAGGAAGAAAGCAAAATATTAAAAATTATAATTGGCAACCAGAACCTAATGATTCTATGAGATATCATGAATCAGTCAGACAAAATCTAAAAAATGAAAAAAAAATAGAAAATAAGGTGAAATATCTTACTGGAAGAACAATCGACCAGGAAAATAGATCCAGGGGAAACTATATAAGAATTATTGGTCTACCTGAAAGCTATGATAAAAAAAGAGCCTGCACAGTATCTTCCATGAAATCCTTAAGGAAAATTGCACAGAGGTCCTAGAACCAGAGGGTAAAATTGTCAGCACAAGAATCCATCGATTACCACCTGAAAAAGATCTTAAATTGAAAACGACAAGAAATATTATAGCCAAATTCCAGTAGTACCAGGACAAGGAGAAAATCCTTCAAGCAGCTAGAAAGAAACAATTCAAATATCAAGGAACTAGGATCACTCAGGATCTCTCAGCTTCTACTTTAAATGACAGGAGAAATTTCTATATGATATTCCAAAACACAAAGGAGTTTGGGCTACAACTAAGGATCAACTACCCAGAAAAATTGAGCAAAATTTTTCAGGCAAGCAGATGGACATTCAATGAAATAAGGGAATTCCAGACCTTCCTTATGAAAAGGCCAGAGCTCAGTGGAAAATTTGATCTCCAATGCAAAACTCAAGAGAGAGACATAAAAAGGTAAATGGGGGAAAACCCCTAGTTCATCAATAAGGGTAATTAATTACATCCTTATATAGGACTATTTTGTATAATGTATGTTTATATATGTATATATGTCAATCATGAGAATAGTATATTCATTATGACAATTGAAAGGGATATTCATAAATTGTGGATATCAGCATAAAATAAAATAATGATAAAAAATTAAGAGATAAAAGGATGGTTCTGGGAGAAGAAGTAAGGAGGGAGTAGAAAAGAGTAATATCACATGAAGAGGCACAAAAATATATTATAGTAGAAGATAAGAAGAGAGGCAGAAGAGTAGTATTTGGGCTTTATACTCATATCTGATTTCATTCAAGAAGGGAATAACATACCCTGATAAGTATAGAAATCTAACTTGTCCTACAGGAAGTAGGATGGGAAAGGGAAAAAAAAAGGGAGGGAGTGGTTAGAAGAGAGGGAAGGAGTAGCAAGTGGAAAACAGTAATATAGGGGAGGGAAATCAAGGGGTGAGTAAACTGAAGAAAGTGATGGGCAAAAGCAAAACTTTCTTGAAGAGTGAAAGGGGAAAGGGAGAAATGAAAGGATAAATGGGGGTAAATAGGATGGAGAAAAAGACACAGATAGTAATCATAACTGCAAATGTGAATGGGATAAACTCTTCCATAAAACGGAAGTGGACTAGCAAGGTAGATTAAAAGCCATAACCCTACAGTGTGTTGTTTACAAAAAAAAAGCACATTTGAAAGAGAGGGATAAAAATAGGGTAAATGTAAAAGGCTGGAGTAGAATACATTGTGCTTCAGCTAAATTAAAAAAAATAGGAGACTGAGCCAAGGTAGTGGCTGGAAAGCAGGGACTTGCGTGAGCTTCCCACCAGGTCCCTCCAAAAACCTATAAAAAACAAACTGAAGAAACTCTAGAACTGCAGAATGCACAAAATAGCAGAGGGAAGCATGGCTTGGGCCAGGACAGCCTGGATGGTCTCTGGGTGAGATTTATCACACAGAGATGGGAGCAGAGGGGAGCAGAGCATGGGCAGCAGTGGGACCAACCAGACCAGGAGCCAGGCAGAACAGGCCCTAGTGCCCTGAATCAGTGAGGTGTGGCAGTTGCCAGACTTCTCAACCCACAAACACCAAAGACAACAGAGAAGGTTAGTGGGAAAAGCTGCAGGGGACAGAGTGAAAAGAGTTAGGGGTTCAGCCACTGCCCAGGGTGGGGCAGCAGGGGTGGGGCAGCTACAGAACTACAGCTGCAGTTGCTTCAGGTCCCAGGCCCACCTGGTGAGAAGAATTATGTGACGGATCAGAGCAGGAGTGCAGAGCCTGCTTAAGATCTGAGTCAGGTCTAGGTTAGTGGTTCTTGGAGTAGGAGGATTGCTGGTGTGGCACAGTTGGCTGTATAGGAAAAGTTCTGAAAACAACAGCACATCCCCTCAAGCTTGGAGCAAAGTACTCTTTACTCTACAAGCAGTCATACCTCATGGAAAGCTGGAAAGCCAGCCCTTCTTCTGAGCTCCTGGGCTGAACCTATATGTTGGTAACTATGAATCTGCATTGGGTCTGTCTGTTGATGTTTGTACTTTGTTGTAATTTGCTCTGAAGTTCAGGGTGCTGGCTTTTTTCCCTGAACTAAGTGAATGATATTTGTGTACTGAATTAAAGTAAGCTTGTCAATGCCTTCACCTTGCTTTCCTTAGTTAAGCAGATGAAAAGAACATGTGCTTTCTGGTTGCTTGCAGCTTTCTGGGTGATGCTTGTTGGTTCATCTTGCATCCCCACAGATGCTGCTAGCTGGATTGTGGAAACAGCAGGGCAACTGAATACATGCCATCTTGGAGTGGATGGGAGGATAGAAATGGGGAGTAAATTTGTAATTCAAACTCTTGCGACCATTAATGCTGAAAAATAAAAAATATTAAATAAAATAAATTAATTAATTAAAAACTTTTTTAAAAACATAGGAAGACCCAGGAATACATAGAGAAGGAGGAAAAAGTGGAAAAGAAAATTGAGAAAGAAAAAAGGAAGAAAGAGAATTAGTAGTAGTAGTAGTTGGAGTAGTAGTACTAGTAGTAGTAGTAGAAGAAGAAGAGGAAGAAGACGATCAAGAAGAAGAGGAGGAAGAGGAGGAGGATGAGGAATGGGAATACAAAAAATAAAGTAAAAAAAAAACAGGGATAGCACTCCTAATCTCAGACAAACCAAAAGGAAAGATATATCTAATTAAAGGGGATAAGGAACGCCACTACAGCCTGCTAAAATGCACCATAAACAACCAACCAATAACATTGTTTAACATATATGCACCAAGGGGTGTGCATGCAAATTCTTAGAGGAGATTTTAAGGGAGATACAGGAAGAAAAAGAGTGCAAAACTATAATAATGGGAGAATTCAACCTGTCACTCTCTGACCTTGACAAATCTAAACGTCAAAATAAACAAGAAAGAAATGAAGGAGTGGAACAGAATTTTAGAAAAGGCAGATGTGATAGACCTCTGGAGAATCCTGAATCTGTGTAAAAAGGAATATACCTTTTTTCTCAGAGGTACTTGGGACATACTCAAAAACTGACCATGTTCTAGGGCATACAAACCTCATAATCCAGTGCAGAAAGTCAAAAGTAGTTAAAGCATCCTTTTCAGATCACGATGCAATAAAAATTATTTTTAATAAAGAACAATGGAAAAATAAGCTAAAAATTTATTGGACACTAAATAAACTAATTCTAAAGAATGAGTGGGCCAAAGAACAAATAACATAAACAATTAATAACTTTATTAGAGAGAATAACAATAATGAGACAACATACCAAAATTTGTGGGATGCAGCAAAAGCAGTTCTTAGGGGAAGTTTTATATCTCTAAATGCTTGCAGGAATAAAATATGGGAAAAGGAGATCAAATGAATTGGGCATGCGACTGAAATGGCTCAAAAATGAACAAATTGAAAATCCCCAATTAAATACCAAATTAGAAATACTGAAAATCAAAGAAGAGATTAATAAAATTGAAATCAAGAAAACCATTGACTTAATAAATAAAACCAAGAGTTGGTTTTATGAAAAAAAAAATAAAATTGATAAAACTTTGGTCAAATTGATTGATAAAAGAAAGAAGAAAATGAAATTACCAGTATCAAAGATGAAACAGGGGGATTCACCTCTAATGAAGAGGAAACTGAAACAATAATTGGAAATTATTTTGCCCAATGTTATGCCCATAAATTTGACAACCTTGGGGTATGGGTGAATGTCTACAAAAATATAAATAGCCCAGGTTAACAGAAGAGAAAGTAAAATATCTAAATAACTCCATTTCAGAAAAAGAAATTGAGCAAGCCATCAATGTATTCCCTGAGTGGGGGGGGGGCATCTCAAGGGCAAGATGGTTTTAAATGTGAATTCTATCAAACATTTAAAGAACAGTTAATTCCCATATTTTATAGACTATGTGGGAAAATAAGCAAAGAAGGAATCCTACCAAATTCTTTTTATGACACAAATATGGCACTAATAACCAAACCAGTAAGAGTCAAAACCGATAAATAAAATTGTAAACCAATTTCCCTAATGATTATTGATGAAAAAATTTGAAACAAAATATTAGCAAAAATATTGCAACAACAGGAATGCAAGACTGGTTCAATATTTGAAAAATTATCAGCATGATTGATCATATCAACAACGAAACTAGCAGAAACCATATGATCATTTGAATAGATGCAGAAAAAGCCTTTGACAAAATACAAACCCCATTCCTATTGAAAACACTAGAAAGCATAGGACTAAATGGTGCCTTCCTTAAAATTATAAATAGCATCTACCTAAAACTGTCAATAAGCATTATTTGTAATGGGGATAAGCTAGATGCATTCCCAATAAGATTAAGAGTAAAACAAAGATGTCCATTATCATCTTTACTATTCAATTTGATAGTAGAAATGTTAGTTGTAGAAATAAAGGAAGGAAAAGAAATTGAAGGAATTAGAATAGGCAAAGAAGAAACTAAATTATCACTTTTTGCAGATTATATGTTGATTTACTTAGAGAATCCTATAGAATCAATTAAAAAAAAATTTGAAATAATGAACAACTTTAGCAAAGTTGCAGGATATAAATAAACCAACATAAATCCTCAGCTTTCTTATACATTACTAACAAAACCCAATGTCAAGACATAGAAAGAGAAATTCCACTCAAAGTTACTGCAGACACTATAAAATGTTTGGGAGTCTATCTGCCAAGACAAACCCAGGGCCTATATGAACACAATTATGAACCACTTTTCACACAAATTAAGTCAGATCTAAATAAATGGAAAAGTATTGGTTGCTCAAGCTAATATAATAAAAACGACAATTTTACCTAAATTAATTTATCTATTCAGTGCTATACCAATTGAACTACCAAAAAATTATTTTACAGAGCTGGATAAAATAATTACAAAATTCATCTGGAAAAGCAAGAGGTCTAGAACATGTGGAGAATTAATGAAAAGAAATGCTAGGGAAGGTGGCCTAGCCATCCTAGACATATAAATCAGCAGTCCTGTAAACTACCTGATACTGGCTAAGAAAAAGAGTTGTGGATCAGTGGAATAGGATAGTACACAAGACCCAGTAGCCAATGAATATAGCAATCTACTCTTTAATGAACCCAAGGAATCCAGCTTCTGAGCTAAGAACTCACTATTTCACAAAAAAAAAAAAACAAACAAACAAACAAAAAAACTGCTGGGAAAATTGGAAAACGGTAGGGAAGAAACTGGACATAGACTAATATCTTATATCACATACCAAAATAAAGTTGAAATGGGTTCATGATTTAACAAAAAAAGGCCAATACTATAAGCAATTTGGGAGAGAAAGGAATAGTTTATTTATCAGATTTATGGAAATGCAAAGAATTCCTGACCCAAAAAGAGATAGAAAGCATTACAAAATGCAAAATGGATAATTTTGATTATGATAAACTGAAATCTTTTTGTATAAAAAAGGCAATACAACAAAGATTATGAGAAAAATCTTTGAAACTAGTGTCTCTGACAAAGGCCTCATGTCTACAATACACAGGGATCTGAGCCAAATTTAGAGGAATTCAAGTCATTCCCCAAATGAAAAAAATGTTCAAAGGATATGAACAGGAAATTTTCAGAGGGAGAAATTAAGGATATATATAAGCATATGAAAAAATGCTTGAAATCACTACTGATCAGAGAAATGCAAATCAAAACAACTCTCAGGTACCGCATCTCTCCTGTTAGATTGGCTAAAATGACAAAACTGGAAAGTGATAAATGCTGGAGAGGATGTGGGAAAAATTGCTGGTGGAGTTGTGAACCAATACAGCCATTCTGGAGGGCAATTTGGAGCTATACCTAAAGAGCTATAAAAATGTTCACACCCTTTGACCCAGCAATATCACTTGCAGGGTTGCATCCCAAAGATATCACACAAGAGCTATAAAAATGTTCACACCCTTTGACCCAGCAATATCACTTGCAGGGTTGCATCCCAAAGATATCACACAAAGGACCCATACATACAACGTATTCATAGTGGCACTTTTTGTAGTAGCAAAGAATTGGAAATCAAAGGGATGCCCATCAATTGGGGAATGGCTGAACAAGTTATGGTATATGAAGGTAATGGAATACTATTGTGTTATAAGAAATGGGGAAGATACGGACTTCATAATAACCTGGAAAAACCTACACGAGATAATGCTGAGTGAATGGAGGAAAACCGGGAGAACATTATACACAACCACAGATGTATGGATTCTTTGATGACCAACCTTGATAGTCTTCACTCTTCTCACCAATACAAGGTGCAAAGACAACTCCAAAGGACTCACGATGGAGAGAGCTGTCTACATCCAGAGAAAGAACTATGGAGTCTGAATGCAGATCGAAGCACCCTTTGTGCTGGTCTTTTTTTCTCCCTTATTTTTTTATTTCTTTTTTGTATTTGTTTTTGTTTTGCGGTTTTGTTTTTGGTTCAGTTTCTTGTTTCTCATGATTCATTGCATTGGTCATAATTCTTCTTTACAACTATATGCAATTAACATATATCAATAATATAAACTGCAAAAAGCAATTCATTTTGTTTTAGTCTGTAACCTTACTAATGTTCCTTAAACAATAAGATCACCTGAATTGGAAACTTTTAAAATCTATTGTGTACTAAATTACTTTAATAATAAAAGTTGATTTTCACCAATAATCTAACTTCACAAATGTGAATTAAAGCATATAATGAAGGAGATATATTCTGTCAATCTTCTTTTCTAAAACAAATTTAAAAAAGACAATAATATATAAAGTATATAACGTTCTATTGGTTCACCTAAGGAAATGTTATCTAATTTTCCTAAATATTGTACTTTACTTTTAACATTTAAATCTTTTTTTGCATTTTTATGACTACATTTAGCTGTACTGTATTCCTTTTGCATTCAAAATTTTTTTTTCCTAATAACCAATGTTTTCTAAATGGATTTTATATGCCAAAATAAATGAGAATCAAGCAAAGTAATTAGGAAATACTGTACCTCTGACTGCTATTAAGGAGGAGGACAAGCCCATTCACACTCTTCTTATTTTAAATCCAAGGTTTGAAATTCAAGTGTTTTTTTATATCAAATGCTTAAGGGATATTAATATTTTTGGAATGTGAATAACATGTCTCATTAACTTATGTAATTAAATAATACCAGTACCTTAGGGGGGGATATCTAATTCCCACTCCTCAAAATTTTAACTGTGTCATTCATCCAAAGACAAAAAAAATGATAAAGAGCATATATTTTAGGAAAGTAGATCTTAAGTTCTTCATACTACACAAAACAGAAATGTAAATATAAAGAATTCGAAATTTTATAATAGTGCAGTTTTCTTGCTCGTTGCCGTAATACACTTAACATATGAAAACTTAACATGGCAACGAAACTACTATCATAAAATGGTGCAGTAATAGATAAAAGTAGACCAAGAAACAGGATCTCCTGAAAGAAGGTCTGCAGATAGGTCCAGTTATTATTCATGGAATTCAGTATCAGGAATAATCGTTGCATGATGGAGCGTTTTGCCCAATGACATTTGGTAAATGAAGATGTTGACACAGGGCAATATATTCAGCATAACTCATAGTCATTTCCTCACTGATATACCTTAGAAACAACAAGTGAAAAGAAGAATATAACTATCAAAATAAGAGCTTCACATAAAAAAGAAAAAAAAATTGACATTAGAATCATTTTTGTTAAAGAGGATCACAACTATTTTAAATTCAGGCTTAAGTGAGGGGAAAACTCAACTAAGAAACTGCCTTTAAATTTCTACTTATGGGATTAATTTCCTTTTTCAACCTTTTCTGTTTTCTCTGTTTTTCCTTTTCCTATCTCACTTTCTTTTGTCTCTACCTTTCTAAAGACTTTTAAAAATCTCAATTGTGTTGCCACCAACAAAGACAATCATTCAAATATAACCCAATGAAACCAATAAGTGTAACAAGTGTAAGACTAGGAGGAAAAGGTCCAAAAGGCAAAAAAGGACCAAAGCATTAAGTATAGGGAACTCATCAATCAACTTAATTTTTTAAAAGACACAGAGAAGATGGAGGCAAGTGAAGACTGATGAATAACTATGGGTCATGACAGAATGACAGAAGTTATGCTTAGAATATACACATCATCTTTTAAAATTTTGACTTGGATTCTTTCTTGCTTCTGCTGTTTCCTTCCCTACTGCCTACATATATAACTGTGTCCCCAATCCTGAACCCCTGAATTATTGTCGTATTTCCTATGTTTTTGAGATACCACCTTGCCTGTAACTCCATCTACATATCTGACATCCCCTTGCTACTAGAGGAGCCAGGATGGAAGAAGAATATTTGGGTAGGTAGATGAGTTAGCCTTGGTAAGAAGCCAGGCCATTTAATCATATGAGACTACAGTGATTATTATTCTCCTTCTTTGCCATAGTTCAATTTTCCAAAGGTGTGTTTAACATGTCTTCCTTGATCCAGTTTCTTAAATGTCTCTTTTTCTCTGTCAAACAGGATAGTGTCTTCACTTTCTCCAATTGGTTAAGGTCTAATTTCATCTCTCACACAATCTGATTTATGGAAAATATAGATAGAATGTATTCTTTGAGTTTGAGGGAAACAATATGTTCCTGACAAAAGTTAACTTCCAAGAGCCGGAAAAAAGAGCTACAACGTTGTGTTAAATAAATGCTCAGGCTGCATTTTATGCTATACTTCTGGTAATAACAGAATGAGCCTCACTGAGTCTGTATTAAAAGAGGCCTTCTCCTTTATATCAGAGATTTCTTATTAAAAGAGAGAATCTCTGGTAAAGAATTATTCTACTAGAACGAACATAATCTTTGGCCACTTCTCAGATGCCAGGGTTGACATGCACTGACCACAAAGTTGGTACATTTTCCCAATTTCTGTTTGGTCATGTAATGCTGCTGATCAGTCCCAAAATCAGGAGGCCTAAAAAGCTATAAAAACCCAACCTGTAACTTAAGAAAGTGAAGCTGTGCCTAGTAAAAGTTTATAAGGTAAATCAACCTCCTGATGATGCTCCATCTGTTTTTATTTGTTTTTTTTCAAATTGAAAAATATTCCTCCCATAATCCCCATTAGAAGAGGAAAAAAGAAAACCGTTGTGACAAATATACACAGGCAAAACTGCTACTCACATTGGATATGGCTAAAACATGTATGATTCAGCAAAGTACACCATCTCTTTATTAAGTAATAGACAGTGAATTCTACTCTTGGTTAATTACTTTGTGAAAGCAATTACTTCCTGACAATAGTTTAGTGGTAGCTTAGATATGAGGGACATCCAGTGAAAAAGCACCACCAGATTAACATCAGATAAGCTAATGTGACAGGATTTCAGAGAGTAGAAAATAGGTAAGAACTAAAATAGGTAGGAAATGTCTAAGTTGTGCAATACTCCATTTGTCAAATAAAATAGTTCACATTTAACTTTACAGGTAATATAGAGCCACTGAAATTTACCAGGGAGAAAAGTAGAAAATGTTAACATAGTAATACTTGTGCTTTAGGAAAAATCACTTTTAGTTATGGGGTAGATAAATAGAAGGGAAAAAAGATGAGGCAGGTAGAAAACTTGAGAGAATACTCCAATAGATTAAGCAAAAAAGGTATGAGGTTGGCTCTAAGAGTAGAATGGATTATACCTGAAAGACGCTGGTGTATACATAGAAATATAAGTGACAAGACTAGGCAACTGAATAAGTATCTAAGGTACCAGAGAATATGAGTGATATGTTAGTGGTACTCTAGAAAATGCATGGCAGACCCTGGCCCTTTTTAGACTCAGGCCTTTTCAGGCACTCACATTGAGTGAGGTAACGCCTATTCATTCAGTGAATAGATCTCTTTAAGAAGTGAGTTAAGGGATGGCACCTTTAGAAAAAGAAAAAAAAAGTGAAGCTGGGAAGGGAAGACCTTCCTGGTTGGTATTTGAAGGAAAAACAGTTACCATTGACATTCACTCTAAGTCAGGAGGGCCCAAATACAGTCATTAAGTGGAACTTGGGCAGGGACTTATTGTGGTCTAATATATGAGCTTCATAGCTGAGATGGAGAAGTAGAGGGGGAGAGAGAGAAAGATATCTTGGGAGGAGAAAGTGAGGCTGGTGACCTTCCACAGTCCTCCCTCACTCAAATCAAAGTCACCTGCAAATCATGTCATCATTTTCCTGATACCATGATCCTCTTTGAAAATGAAGGACAAATGCAAAAACAACCCTACAAAATAACAGAGGGAGTTCAGAAAAGCATAATATTAAGGTAAAGATATGTAAAATAACAATATTCTTCCTCATCTATCAGTCAAGAAACATATATTAAATACCCACTATGCACTATGCTAAGTGCTGAGGATACAAAAAAAAGCAAAAGACAGTCCTTGACCTCAAAGAGCTCATGATCTGCTAGTAAAGACAATATGAAAACAAACATAGAAATAAGCTAAAATAAAATATATAACACTGAGAGTTTTGGGATATCCTGTATATAGTACAGCTAAAACCAGTAGGCAAAGCTAGTAGACAGCATTACAGGAATGGAGACAATCATACAATTCCTGGAACTGAGAAAAGGAGAGCAAAACTGGAGAGTTTATATCTGATCATAGAGGCAACAAGGAGCCCCTAGTGTTTTTCTTATTTTAAAAATTTAATAGCTTTTAAAAAATATAAATACAACTGATTCAGTGATCGAATGTAAATTTACTAAACAGTTTAATATAGTTTAATATTTTTTTGCATTTGTATGACCAAGCGATTCTTTTTAATAAATGCCTTTCAATTGGTTAAAGTTGGTGAAATCATCTATATGGTATATGTCAGACAGCAAAGACAAAATGTTATTAATATCTTATACGAAGATGTCTGGTAAAATTAAAGCATCTTTGCTTTGAGCTGATTGTGTCGACCCCTTACTAAAGGATAAGTTCTTTGATGGGGGCTATACCTATTAAATCAGACTCATCCAATTCAACCTAGAAGGATCTTTATTACAAGCTTAATTTGTGTGAATGAGAAGTGCCACACATGTTGAAGGCAGTTGGGAAGTGATGTGGGTACAGTCTCTGAGAACCTCCTTAAACTCTCCTTGAATCTTCCTACTAGATCTGGCCTTCACCTGAGGTCATATGCCTTTCCTTATCATAAAACTCAAATCTGTTATCCTTAAACTAGCCTAGCCCTGTATTGTCTGTTATCTTCAGGTGGCCTTCAGCTGTTTCCCAAACTTAATCCCATCCTGGAGTTTGACCTCACCCCAGTCACCCCAGTCCCCCAATCTGCTCCTCACATCACCCAAGACTACTAAACCACCCTAGATCTCTCCCACAATTTTTCTGCTTATAAGTCTCATCTTGCCTCCATGAAGGTGCTTAGATTCAATCTAGTTCAGTATGTTGAATCTGGATGCTTGTGAAAATAAATGTCACAAAGGGTGAGATTTCTTAAGATGATTTGGTGTGGTAAATTCTTAATAAACTTTGTTCTTCCTTGACTGAGAAGGCTTGACTCAAATTCCTTTGGCAGAACTTGGTGTGATGGTATTTTGGGATCCCAAGCACCCATAGAAACATATGGTTCCCTACCCTCATCATTTTGGAACCTCATAAAGTGGAAGACAATGTGAAGTATCTCATTGGAAAAACCATTGACCTGTAAAATAGATCCAGGAGAGAGAATTTAATAATTATTGGACTACCTGAAAGCCATGATCAAAAAAAGAGCCTAGATATCATCTTTC